>CAJQZM010036241.1:996-32035 GCA_907164665.1 Colias nastes
TTTTTTTTTTTTTTTTATTGGTAATAGGGAAGCGCTTGACCACAATCTCGCCTGATGTTAAGCTGAGATGTGGTCTAAGATGGAACGCGCTTCCCTAGAAGGTACCTGTTCACTCTACGCTTGAAGACCCCCATATTGTACTCGTCGGGGAACACAGACTCAGGAAGCATGTTCCAGTCCCTCGCGGTTCGGATAAAGAATGTGGAACCGAACCGCTTAGTCCGGGTACATGGAACGTCCACCATATGGCGATGCCTAGAATCTGTGCGCCTCGACGATCGATGGAAGAACGGGGATGGCGGAACGAGATCGTGTAGTTCCGCAGCGCACTCTCCAAAGTGTATCCGATAGAAGACCGATAAGCTGGCCACTCTGCGGCGGTGACCGAGGCTCTGGAGCTTTTTGCCTACTAGGTCATCGTCGTTTATGAGCCTCTTGGCACGCCTCTCTATCGCCTCAAGCGCCTCCAGCTGGTACTTGGCGGAACCGTCCCAGAGGTGAGAGCAGTATTCCATGCACGATCGGACTTGTGCTTGATAAAGGTTGAGCAACTGTCCCGGGCTGAAATACTGTCTCACCTTCGCCAGAATTCCAAGCTTTTTTGAGGCTACTTGGGCTTTAGATTCAATGAAGGAACCAAAGTTCAGAGTGGGCGTTAAGGTGATACCAAGAAGCTCGAGGTGGTTAGTTATCGGCACGGACACACCTTGGAAATTCGGAGTCAGGTGGAATGGACTCCGTTTAGCGGAGAATAGACACGCCTGGGTCTTAGACGCATTGAACTTGACCAGATTGGCATCGCCCCAGTCGGAGACCGCCTGTAAGGACAAGTTCATGCGATCAACCATCGCCTCCCGTAGAGACTGAATTTGTGCCGTACTGGCTCGCGCGCTGGATACATATCTCTCCACAACAGTGCTATCGTCTGCGTACCCATAGATACCGGGTTTCAGCAGATCGTTGATGTGTAGCAGGAAGAGTGTTGCGGAGAGAACTGATCCCTGAGGGACTCCGGCATTTATAGCCATTTGGTCAGACGAGCAGCCGTCGACGACTACCCGAAGCGACCGGTCTCTCAGAAAATCTGAGATCCAGGCGCAGAGACCAGCAGGCAGACCGTAGGATGGAAGCTTGCCAATAAGACTATCATGCCAGACCCTATCGAAGGCCTTTGAGATATCAAGGGAGACAGCAAGTGCTTCACCATGATTCTCGATGGCCTCGCTCCAGATGTAGGTGGCGTACGCTAGAAGATCCCCAGTAGACCGGTTTCGGCGGAACCCGTATTGTCGGTCACTGAGGAGGTCGTTCGCTTCTAGGTGTGCCAGGAGCCGGCTGTTCAGTACACGTTCCATAGTCTTACAGAGTATGGACGTGACTGAAATTGGCCTGTAGTTGGAAGGATCGGCACGACTGCCTTTTTTGGGCACAGGCTGCACGTTGGCAAGTTTCCATGATTTCGGTACTATTCCAGTCGTCAACGAAAGGCGAAAGAGGCGTGTCAAAACAGGAGCAAGTTCAGGCGCACAGGTTTTAAGAACTATGGCTGGAATTCCGTCAGGGCCACTGGCTTTATTCACGTCAAGATTCCGCAGCGTTTTAAGAACCTCCGTCTGACGGATGCGAATTTCCGGCATTTTCGCCTCGCATCCAGGTAGACTGGGAGGTTTTGCGCTTGCGGGATCCAGACGAGAATTTTCCGCAAATAGAGTAGCAAATAGGTTCGCTTTCTCTACGGCGGTGTGAGCCAGCGTCCCGTCAGGTTTCAGCAGTGGAGGAAGTGAGGGGCGGCAGAAATTCGATTCAACCGACTTTGCCAGGGACCAAAACGCTTTACTACCGGAGGGGTAAGAAGCCAGTTTGTTCCCTATACGGCTAACGTGGTCAAATCGAGCTTTCCGTAGAGCCTTCTTGCAGGACTTGGCAGCCCGGTTAAAGGCTTTCTTCTTTTCAGATACATCCCTCGCTTTGCGGTGTCGAGCGTCAACCCAAGCCAGATACGCCTCTTGCTTTAGCGCTTCAGCGCGTCTGCAATCGGCTCTGAACCAGGGCTGAGCTTTGCCGGACATGGCTACGTCGGAGAATGGAATAAAGTACTCCATTCCCTGTCGCAACACATCAGTCACAGCATCCGCGCAGGTCGAAGGGTCTTCAGAAGAAAAGCAGACAGGCCGCCAAGGATATGATGCAAAAAAGGAACGCATCTCATCCCAATCTGCTGACTTGTAATGCCACACGCGCCGGGAGCCCTTAGGACTGGGATCGGGCGGCGAGTAGACAGATACAGATTTCACCAGACAGTGATCGGAGCTGCCAAGCGGCGAGGAAATCGCTACCGAGTAACGGTCTGGATCTGTTGTCAGCAGAAGGTCCAAGCAATTGGCTGTATGGCTCTCAACATCAGGAACCCGCGTCGCTCCTTGAACCAGCTGGGTGAGATTCAATGCTATAGAAAGTTTACGCATCTCTCTCCCAGCGAGGTCAGTGCACTGGTATGGGTATAGCCACTCCTGGTGGTGGGCATTAAAATCCCCCAGTAACACAAGCTGAGCGGAAGGGTATTTGTGCTGAGCAGCGTCCGCCGCCTCACTTAGGTACTCTGTGAGCCTGATCGCCTCCTGGTCTCCGCTGTGCGCTCGGTAGACACATGCATAGAGAAGTTTCTCTGGGCCTGTGTCCACCAGCATCCATAATACGGAAAAATGGGGGTCTTCAAGATACCGGAGACGCCGACAACAGATGTCGTCTCGGACGTACGCGCACACACCTGACCGAGCTTTAAAATTGTGCTCCAGGGTGTAGCCGGGATAGGATAGGTACGCCAAGTCAGACGGACATCTAATCTGCGTCTCCGTGAGGAACAAGATACAAGGATTGCTAGTCTCTAGGTGGAAGTGGACTGCAGCGAGGTTGGAGTGTAGACCTCTGATGTTAGTGAGGTCTACTTTCAGCGAGAGGGAGTGCTGCCGCTGTACAACTTTATTCTTGTACCTTGCTTTTTTCATATAAATTAAAGAGTGAAGTAGGTGTGAAGACGGCAGTGAATCGAGGCGCTATACTTCTAGACCTGAGACACACACTCAGAAGCTACACTGATGGGGACTAGTCTGGAGACTGCGGGGACGCCCGAGCCCCCCCAAGGATGTCCATAGGGCCCTCTCGTCCGGTCGCCAACCGGCACTATGGCGCATCTTGGGATTTTTCGCTAGTTGGCGGGGCAGCCTTTCACATGTGGCTAGCACGCTACTTGGGCCCCCTACTGACTAGCGGTCGGCCAGCGGTGAACCGTGCCTCGGATCCCGCTACCCTCCATGACTAGTCTCCAGGTGCAACAACATAAGTGTGCGTCAAATCGTCCAGGTTGTATAAGCGCAACTGATTCGACCCGTCTTCACATGGGCTACATCAGCTTCATCGTGTCGGAACGCGGACGCTTGGCGACACGGCTTCAGCTGATGGGTGGTCATTATAGCCGCGACGATTGTCTCCCACCATGTCACCTGATTAGCACCACCCAGGGGCCACGTGTAGGGAATCCATACTCCGGGTATACTCCTACGGACGAAGGTGACTCGGCCCCCAAATCTTTCTTATTGAACTTCTATTGGAACTTCTATTTCTATTGTCGTTTCTTTTGCTTTACATAATATTAGGAAGAGCCCATACTTTTGTTAGTTAGTAACTCAGCTCTCTGCACCGGCATGCTCAGTGCATTTTAAATTGTACGAAGTTAATATAAGTAGGTGTGCATCATCACAAAATATAAATTATGTATGTTCATAACAGCTATAATATGACTATAAGCATGGTCCATTAATATTTAATACTAAGTATGTATTTCAACTACCTAAAGCAATTTACAGTTTAAAAATTCTGTAAGTACAGATTTTTTTAAATTGATAAGAAATAATTGCAGTCAATTGTTTACGTAAAAACTACTGTGCGTCATTGCCGTCATTCGATAAACATATTTTATTGTTATTTTTTATTCTATCCATGTGTAGCGACTAGCGTCTTGTATAACGTCACTTGCAAGTTGTGAATCAATGAACACCATGATCAAGTCGTGGCCCGAACCAAGTGATCGCTATACCTAAGTTGCGTCGACTTTTTGTTTTATAAAATTTAGCCCCCTGATATGTAAATTAATGTAAATCCGTCCTACCACAGACTAATAATAATATACTACGTATACAAGTCCTACTTATCAAATGCCCGTAAAATACTTTATATTTATTTAATTTTATCAGTTATTAATATTTATTAAATTTAATCGAAACTTGCACTGATTGCAATAGCACTTCATGTTCAAGTATAATCTTTTCGCTTATTTTAAAAAAGTATGCGCCGTCAAGTAATATTATATGTTATATTAAAGAGGTATAAATTATCGTATTACATGCTTCAGCAGTTGTGATCAGTAATTATAGAGCCAGGCATCACGACCAATTAATCTACCTAAGTGTTGATTATTATTAGATCTGATATAGTGCTCACAACCAGGAATATTATCTAATACCTTCTTACCTACCTACGTTTAAAGTTTAAGAACATGGTCATTTGTTATCATTATCAATGTTAACTAAATTTATGTAGGTACCTAGTTAGTTGCAGTTTTACGGGTTTTTTAATTTATTTCGTTACCCAAGAACTGCGTCACAAAATATATAAGAGTTAACTTTTTAATTAAATTTTATGATTTACACACAAACAACAAAAATACTTTACAAAATAAGTAACTAATGAAGTGAGTAGTGACCAAAGAAGAATACAAAAACTTATCAGACTAAAATAAATTCTGTAAACATATTACTTAGGTAGTTATATAACTGAAACAAACATATTATAAACTTATTGTCTTTATCCGTGCGATTTATTTTATAATTAATAAAGTAGATATAGTTAACATTGACAATACAACACATTTATGCTATATGGGTAACATGATTACTTAGATCCTATCCGTCGCTTATTGTTGACTTCATGAATCATCTAAATATGCTTTAAAATTGTACTTTAAGTGATTCATAGAAAATGTAATCTTTTGTGCTGACATTTTCCGCGAACGTGCAACAATTATGCTTCATTTTACTTTATAGCATCTAATAATCATACTGAACAGTTAGCTTCCTCGAATGTCTGTAAATTGTGAACTTTGGGAATTAAAAGAAAGGCCATAGTCATAGGTATAGGTGATAAATAAAGCTATGTATTTTCCGGCCATTTTCTTAAAAATTTACACTTACCAAATGCGTCCCACGGACTGAATCGGGATTGAAAAACAGCCTTCCTCGACAAAAAGTATTATCCAACACAAAAATATTATTCAGTACCTGAGATTAACCTTTTTAAATTTTAATCAAACAAATTCCTCAGCTTTTAAGCTATTGCATAGTTTCTATCGCGGGCCTTGAGCGCGGGGACCGAATCGAGAAATTCCGTAACGAAAAAACCTCACGCTCCCCACTCCGACGGGCTCGGAGGTGTGGCTTGAAGGCATGCTATGCAATAGCTTTACCGCGGCAGTCCCCGAGTGCCACACGTCTTTTTATAATATTATTCGTTTAGTCGGATGTTTCATAAATTATTGGGAACTAGCGACCCGCCCCGGCTTCGCACGGGTGCAATGCTGATACTAAATACACTACAGAAAAACTGTGAACGTTGTATATAAAAACATAGCGGCCCGCTCCGGCTTCGCACGGGTATAAAATATATAGCTGGGCGGCCGGCCGGTACCGCCGCAAACGCTACGTCCCGCAATTTTTAAATCTGTAATATCTTCGAAAATATTCACTTAAATCATACGGTGTAAAGGGCCATATAGATCTATATTAAATGAACAATGTATTCAAGGTATTTAATTGGTTAAGGATTAATGCTGTATTGGTTAAAATCGCTTCGAAAATTAGCCATTATTTGTCGTAAAAAGTAAATGACAAAAAAAAGTTATTGTGGGTTATCCATAAGAGATAGACATATACCATCACGGACTTTTCTGTAGACCTTTTCAATATGTATAATACTTAGTACATTATTATGATAAAACTCGTAGGGTTCAGCCTGCGTTTGCAATGTAAGCGGAAAAAATGTAAGTTTTTACGACATCACATTAGAAACCTCAAAAATAACAGTACTTCTCCACTATTTAATGGATGTTATTATACATATAAACCTTCCTCTTGAATCACTCTATCTATTAAAAAAACCGCATCAAAATCCGTTGCGTAGTTTCAAAGATTTAAGCGTACAAAGGGACATAGGGACAGATAAAGCGACTTTGTTTTATACTATGTAGTGAAGCCGCGCGCTCCTACTAGTTAAGATAAATGTACGGTCTACCGATGAAATAGACGACTGCAATATTGTATTCATCTCTCTCACGTTTTGACATCAAAGAAGCCTTTGCTATTTCTTCATTTCAAATGTTATAATTGTACACAAAGGAAAATAATATTTTTTGATTGCACGGGCGTTATAAAAAATAATTTGGCGCCTGAGTGACTAACTCTTAATTTCCTTGTCTTTCAATTCTATTTGGAAAGTAATACGAGAAAGATAATTAATTACTTGTTATTTATGTTTCTTATTTTAGTTTTTCAGATTCCCGAACATCAAGAAATTAGAGAGCATCTTGTTTTTTTTTTAATCAAGAAAAATATAGTTAAGTAATAACAAATTAATCTGACACCTTCGATTCAGCCACATGACTGTCCCTGCTAAATTCTATAGCATAATATGACATTTTTATGTGCAATGTGTTCACAAAACGCAAATAAAATAGTTAGTGCTTAAAATATTTTTTGGTACTGTTTAACTTTTCAGCTGTTTTTTTTTTTATAAATAATTTAAACTGTTTTACTGTATCCTGTATAATATGCGACAGGTGTACCTAGATTGTGCAATCTTGATTGTAATATTATTTAGACCTCTAGGTACCCGAAAATCACAAGAGGCATTGTAACAAGGGACGTTATTGTGATGGACATATCTACGTCGTATGAATTAGCTATTGTGGTACCTACACATTATATAATTTATGTATTGGTTTCAATATCTACATGGTGTTTATTTTATTACGCAAATATTATTTGACCCTGATATCCATTTTTGTTATGTTTTATTTAAAACAAAAGAAGCCAGATGATGATACATATGTTTCAATAATCGTACCTTACTCTGGGACCTTTGGTTACGTCACAGAATAATAACTAGTAACTATATGGTCACCGCCTCCTTGGTACAGTGGTTGGCGCGTGAGCGTAACACCGAGGGGTCATGGGTTCGATTCCCGGTGGAGACGAAGAAAAAAAAATGTCTCGGTCTGGTAGGACACAGAAGGCTGATCACTTACTTGTCCCTAAAGTCTAAAGAAAATCGATCAGTGAAACAGATGTATAATGCATCTGCCCCTTACCCCACTAGGGGACATGGGACTTCACTTCACATGTGGAAAAAGTAGGTACTGAAAAGAAGCAGTCAGTGTTAAGTGAAAAGGAATAATCTTAGCAATTTCAAGTTGTTTAGCAAACCACCTATACAGTATACACCACACTTACTACAAAGTTATTTAGTGACAATAGTGTCAAAACAGTGTAGACGTGATGACGGTGCGACACTAAGATCTGACTATAGGACTATAGGTATAAATGTTTATGACTTCTATTGTGCTGCGTGTCGCTATTATATTAACTATAGTGTTATTACTTTGTATCATGTATGTATTACCACAGTTGACAGATATATACTACGTACATACAGTTAGGAAACTAAGCCCCCCCCATGAAATTATGACGTATAGCTATTAATAGGGCTGTTACTTTTTGATATTTAACCGACTTGAAAAATAACGGAGAAGGTTATCAATTCGGCCTGTATATTTCTGTTTGCTTTTTTTCACAGTTGATTTTGTGGTAATTTGGAGATTAAAACCCGTTAAAATACAAAAATGGTGTAGCCTAAATATGAATTTACAAGAAGAAACAATCCGAATTAATACAGCTTGTAAAAGTAAATACGTTTTTATCAGTGCTATATTTCGAAATCTAGTTTTGTTATGGACGCCGAAGGCTATTTAATGTACCTAAATTATTTATAATGCTTGATATTTGTATTATACATATATTCAATAATTATTTTAAACCAGAATTTACAATACTTGTATGTAGGTATACCTACTAAATTATTTTTAAAACGATAAATTAAATTAAATTAAAAAACACAAAATATGCAAAAATAAATTAAAATTATTATTATACGAGCATAGAACCTCTACCTTTTTGTTTTAGGAAGAAAAAGAAAATAGTTTGACAGGCTTAGTGCTTGACAAAGTGGAGACGCCACGTATCGATAAAAATACAATAATTATAATATCTATCTTTTTCTTCCCTAATATTTACGTAATTATGCACATAAATTTAAACAAGATTTTTTTAAGGTTTCCTTTTTTTATATTTTCGTGCTCTTCTAGATTGCGTAAAAAATAGATGCGATCTTTAAACAGACTGGACTCCTAATAGGTACTATTTGTAGCTATCATTTTGATAGAAAATATGTCAACATAATATAAAACTCATACTGCCATATCTATAGAAATTAAAAAATAGTCTCTTTTTAACTTGTAGTCAGATATGGTATTTACAAATATATTTATTGAAAGGGCTACAAACTGAAACAATCGATATTTATTTAATGTGAATTGACATCACTTTAAACTTTTTTCCATACTATATTCAAAATCTTGGATGTGTCACCCGCTACTATCGATCCCCCTCAATACCCTTGTAAACACGCTTGATGGGGGGGGAGCCATTTCGAACATTTTGTATGAAGTTTCCTTACTGTATGTATCTGTATATTGTGGTATTACTTCCATGTTTTGTACTGTTTACGGTACTGAAACTGTGACGTTTGTAAAGGTTGAATGGTTATAGAAAGAGATGCTGGGATGTTCTGATAAAGAAGCAATTAGAAAAGATTAAGAGAAGAATAATTGTTGTATTGTTTATAGATTTACCATAGGATTGTATTATAATAGCGTATTATCTAATTTAATGTATGTGTTTTTTTTTAATTTCTAATGATCCATTCTCTGTTTATTTTAGCAAATTAGAATGTTTCATAATCATAGATGTACTCTACTTATGTTGCCGGAATAATAATTCGTAACAAGGTAATTGTCAATTGTTCTGAATGATAGCAGTCATTTGTTTACTTCTTTCTCAGAATAACAATACTACTATCTAGTCAGATGTTTTTAAGTAACTTACTTATAGAGAGAATAGCAATTACGACAATATTTTGGCATGTTTATTGTAACATCAGTCGATTTTAATTTTTAATGTTTCTTTTGTAACAAATTGATGTAAGTAGATATTGCTACAAATAAAAGAGATCATTTTAGGTTGTATTTTTAACAAAGGATGTCTGTTCATTTTGTAAGCAATAATAATATATTTTGATAAATTGTATAGGTACCTAATAGAAAAATAGACAGAGTTTGTTATGAGGTTTAACGAGCCAAAATATAGTGTTCAATAAGAAAAACTATTTGCGTGGTCGTTCTTATAATTTATGTCATCTGCATCATACTTAAATATTACGTAAGTAGAATTTTTAGTTAGGAATTTAATCTTGGGGTTCTTCATATTAGTTATATGTAATTTACACAATAAAAAAGTTTCCTAGAAAAATATTAGCAGCATTTTACAGCCATAGCAAGGAAAGGATGCACTAGGATTAGTAAGTGCCCCAATTACCTATATCCTGCGACTTTGCTATTCTCAAGTGTAGGTGTTTCATCTAAATAGAGGACATGAGTATTAGTGCATTGTTGTATCATTTTAGTATTGCGTCTTGCGTTTTATGCAATTCATAAATAACTAAATTGCTATAATTATACAGTTTTTTTTTTTTGTATTTGTTATAAATTATTTAGATTTTAAACTACCTAAAGCTAGACTAGGCCCTAGGTATAGGTATCCATATTTGTCTACAGGTACCTATCCTACCTATATGTAGAAAAAATTTCATTCACTCCATCCTAATGGTTTAATGTGAAAAAGTAAAATATTGATGTTCTCATGATTAAACATACATGCCAATAACTTTCTATCTTACAGTACCTAGCTGCTAATCAATTTCAAAAACATATTGTTCTTGTTAGAGAGTGGTTCATCCAAATATAGCAGCTACACATTCAGGAAAGTCAGCAATTTGCCTGAACTTGATCTGCGAGTCATATTGCCTCTCCAATTAGTGCAAAGGGTAATCAAAGAGCTCAGGAAGTATTTACCAGGGTCCCTTAATCGATGAAAGCTGATGACGGCCAATTGTGAGCATCCGTTTGCTATTCTTGTCAACTGCGTGCCAGTGAACTTGCTAAGGCCATTCTTGTTATGTTTTTTCCTAAAATAGTTTTTCGCACTACGCAAATGTCGCGGCAATTAACGAAAGATGGTTTCAAAGAATATTTTTATTTTTTATTGCGTTTAATGTTTTGGTTGCGAGGTTTTTTTGTTGTTTTAATGTGTTTAATTGATTAAGATGAGGATGGCAAATTTTAGAACTACAATTCAACAACAATTCGCACTAAAATTAACACATAGAATTTTAACGAGTTGAATAATTACCTAAATCCTTTTTAAATACATAAATTCTGTAATACCTACTTTGCAAGCTTAAATATGATATATACCTACTGCGCAATAAAACTTAGCAGACGCTTATTGAAATTTCTAAAAAACTATGCAAATAGTTTCAAAATATTGATTCGCTCATGAGTTCATGACGCTCTTTTAATTCTTTATTTAACATTAACACGCACATATTGAAAATACTCGAATATTGATTATCACGTCTGTTAATTACTCAATCCACTTGAAAAATCTTATCCAATCAAACACTGACTTTTGGTAAGTGGTATGTAAATTGAATGTCATCAATCATTGAGAGCAAAAACTGTAGGTAGTTGAAGTTAGGGTAATCCCAGTCAATCATTATTTGTATATAACTAATGGTTTTGTATATTATATAAATGCTTTGTTTTTACGATCGTCGGGTTTTCCTTTACAAATGCTTGGAATTATGATTTTTTAAGAATAGTTGTCAAGTGTTGGTAAATGGTATGAACGTTGGACACGAGTTTAGATCATGATTTTGATGGTTGACGTTTTTGCCAAAAAATATAAAAACGTGGAATTTATGCCTCTTCATCGTTGGCTCTTATTTGCTATAAAAAAAACATCATTATACAAAATTTATTATCACACAGTGATGACAAGTTGTGAATTTAGAAAAAAAAAAACTACAGAATTTAACAGAAAGTATTTATTTTGCACTAAAAAACAATATTGCTGTAACCAAAAATGTTTATATTTATCCATTTACGTTAGCGTTCTTATCTTATCTCTACATTAATATTATGTTAACGCAAAATACATTTAGCAAACAAATTTTAATACTTAGGTAATCTCCAAATACAGTGCCGATAAATTTAATAGTATACAAAATAAAATATTAGATTTTAATAAGTATAAAATTAAATTCTAATCATCATTTAATTTTTATTTTATTTTATTAAAATTATATGATATTGTTTTGTGGTATTTAAGAACCATTGTCATCGCCGAAATAGCTCAGTTGGGAGAGCGTTAGACTGAAGATCTAAAGGTCCCCGGTTCAATCCCGGGTTTCGGCAATTACTTTTTTTTTTAACTTAGTGCATGTAAGTTTTATACGTAGTGATGGTATATTTATAAGTAGATACATTTTCCTAGATCATGAAAAAAAATCTTGGTATAGAGATAAGAGTGAGATGTTAAAAATTTCAAATGTTGGTAAAACAAAATATCGCATAACACTGATATTTCCTCCCTACTGGACTCCCCTCATAATATAAGGGATGAGTTTTTTCTTTTCCTTGTTTTTCTCTATTCCCAGAATTAAAAAAATAAAATTGTTTCCTTTAATATAGTTGACTCACAATTTTACACTTTTATTTTTAAATTATAAATTGTGAATTGTTCATGCATTTTGTTATAACTAAACATAATATTATTTACATGTAATATGATATTGTTAGAATTGTCACATCAACCAAATAGCATAGTATCAAATAGTACCTAACTATTTTTGTACTTAGTACCTAACAACAAAAGTTACCTATTATTTTTCGGTTTAACGACGACGAGTTTTTGCGATCTAACAATTATTAATATATAATGTCTTTCTTTTGTTTCTTTTAAAATAATTAATTGTTGTTTTACGTAGGATTACCATCAAGTTTTTATAAATAATGCTGATTCCTATTCAAATACATATATATTGTATTGTTTGATTTTGGCCATATTTAATCGTAATAATAATGAATGACGTAGATATGGTTATTATTTGTACTAATTAGCTGATATTACGACAACCTGAACATGTGACTTTATTATATTTATTTGTTAATTAACCACAGATGTTATGAGAAAAATTGGTGCACGTGAGGTAAACAATGAACTTAAGAAGATTACATAGGTATAGATAAAATTTGATGGTGCCAAAGATTTACGAAAAAGAAGTCTATTTTGTCTGTCTGTCTCTTGTTGTATAAAGCTTCTATCCTATATCCTACTGATGAGATTTTGTCTGCAACCAAAAGGAATATTATTTCCGATACGTTCCCGTTAGCTATGTTATAAATTATGAAAACTGGACTTTGCCTACAAAAATATTTATTGAAATCGCTCAAATAAGTAGTTTCTGAAAGAAACTAATTAAAAAAAACTTTTCAGCATTATAATTGTCCGTATTTAAGCAAAAAGGAACCACCCAGCAAACACGCACTTCTGAGATATCAAAGGATTTACAAAAACATTTGCAGCTCTGTTAGATGAAGTAAAATTAATATTTATTTTATTTAAATTCATTGATAAATTACTTATTTAAGTATGTGTATATAAATTTGCTCTGAATACTCTTAAACTTTCTAGATAATTAAGAAAATGTGCATGTGGTTCCTTTTAATATTTATCAATTGATAGGTTTTCTCTTATACAAAAAAGAACCACAACCCAGGGATTTAATGATATAAATGAAACTATGTATTTATAATATCGTAATAAAGCTTTAATTAAAAAGATATATAAAATAATACTTATAGAGGACGTTTATTCGACGTTATCATCAAATTGGATTTCGAAATCCACCGTGTCTAGTCCATCTATGTGGTCTTCTATTGCATCATCACTAATAAGATTGTTATAAAAACTCTGTGCATATTGTGGAATGAGATGTAATATGGCCTGAATATCGCTTGAAGGTGAAGAAAGCTTCTCCAGAAGCATCGACGTATAAGGTTCTTCGTTATCTTCTGTAATAAAAAGAAAAAAGCTTTAAATCAAAACAATAAAGCCGCGTGGCTTTTATATGTAGATATATGGCGACAGCAAAATATTATTAGTTCTTATAAAGCCGTGTCCCTACTAGACGACTAAGTATGTTGTAGGTACATGCGCCATGTACAAAAAACTGGCTAAGTGCGAGTCGGACTCGCGCAACGAAGAGTTCCGTACCATTATCTATAAAAACGGCAAAAAAATCACGGTTTATTGTATGGGAGCCTCTTAAATATTTATTTTATTGTGTTTTTTTAGTATTTGTTGTTACAGCGGCATCAGAAATACATCATCTATGAAAATTTCGACTGTCTAACTATCACAGTTCATGAGACAGAGGGACAGACAGACAGACGGACAGCGGAGTCTTAGTAATAGGGTCTCGTTTTACCCTTTGGGTACGGAATCCTAAAAATCACACGCAACAGTGACCAAACCTAGCAAAAAATTAAATAAACTTGTTAAAATTTTGAATTTCGCGGGCTAGGGCCTTGTTCCGGTCAAAACAGTGGCAGCGCGACTTTTAAAATCAAACAAATAATAATTATATGCGCTGAATGTACTGTACTGAATCTGAATCTAAACGTATTTTACCAAAATAGTAGGTAGGTACCTAGATCATCGACAGTTGTTTTTAAAACAGGGTTTAGTAGTTTCATCTCAAAATGACAGATGAATCGTAACAAAATGACTCTTAATAATTCGACTCGCCTTCGTGAACAACAACAGTGTCGTTAAAATACGTAAATCCACACAGGATTCCTCTTGTACTTACTAATTAATGAACTATCTTTTTAAAATCACTCCACAATCGGGAATGAATCAAAAGTGGATAAAGCGTACCTGCATCTCATAGATTCAATAAGTACTTAAATGCATTAAATAAAACTACTTACCCGTTGTATCTTCATTATTATCTTCGGTGTTCGTCTCCAATGCTTTTCTTACCAATTGCTTCCTTATTTATTTATTACTAAACATTTTCACATTTAATTTTAAAGGTAATTAACAAAAACAATAGAACTTACTTCGCGGAGAAAAAAAACGGCCGTCACGTATTCGAAATACTTCGCTGAATGTCACCTATATTGACAGATGTTCGACGTTTTACTTTAAAAATTGGAGTTTTGCACTTTGAGCTATTTAAGACGTAATGAAATACGTTGTTTAAAGATGAGAAGCATTGTGCACAAGTCAAGGCATTTGGTACCGTATAGCGATGATGGGTTTCAGGATGTTTTACAATATTTATTTATGCATGATAGAACCGAATGCTTGTGGTTTTATTTTGCAATAAAAAATTACAATTAAATTATGAATTTATTTTACGCATAACCATACCACAGAAACCTGGTTCCATTTTGTGTATTAAAAATAATTGTTATTAATAGAAATATGTGTAATGTATAATGGTACCAAGTATGTGCGGATCTGTTTTGTATAAAATGACATGATAGTAATATCGTTTATTTGTTTGAACAAAGCAGTCCCGTGGTGCTGTGGTTCGGTTTTGCTTCATATGTATTATTCGTATTTCGTTGTTGCTAGTGGTTCCTTACTGCTTTTAGTATACCTTGTTTCCAAGGTAAAAATCATGTGGTTCTTGTTTGTATAAGAATTTAGACCACTTTTAAATGAGTATTCTTCAAGAAACGTAAAAAAGCAAATTTGTCGAGTGGTTCCATTTTGCATAAATACGGACAATTGTACCTATTAGCTATAATAGGTAGTATTATATTATCTGAGTTATTAGTATAAATATTGTAGACACATCCAGTTATTAGATAAAGATATAGATTTATTCTACTGACATAACCCAATAGAAGCGGTCACTTATATGACATGTAAAGTTCAAAGAAGCCGTCATCTCGGCGCGTTGCGTGTGCGCAAATAGCCGCCTTCCGCCACCACTTCCCGTTAGCTGACTCGGCATTAACTGACGATGCATCATAACTCACTAATGCTTGTGTAATGTTATATGTTTATATAATACTGTATGTTATGTAATTTGTGGCACTCTGGAGCGGTTTGTCAATATAATTGGCCAGGAAATCCTTGTAGCGGATTTAAAATGCTAACTTCCAGGGTAATATTCTTCATTTATGTAGTGCACATCGGCATTTATTTTGGATTGTTCTCTCTGTGCTTGCTTAGCTCTTACAAATCTTCTTAATCTTAATACTATTATAAAGGCGAAAGTTTGTAAGTATGGATGTATGGATGTATGGATGTTTGTTACTCTTTCACGTAAAAACTACTGAACCGATTACAATGAAATTTAGCACACATATAGAGGGTAACTTGGATTAACACATAGGATAGGTTTTATCCCGGAAATCCCACGGGATCGGGAACTATGCGGGTTTTCCTTTGAAAACGCGGGCGAAGCCGCGGGCGGAAATCTAGTACTATTATAAAGGCGAAAGTTTGTAAGTATGGATGTATGGATGTATGGATGTTTGTTACTCTTTTACGTAAAAACTTCTGAACCGATTACAATGAAATTTAGCACACATATAGAGGGTAACTTGGATTAACACATAGGATAGGTTTTATCCCGGAAATCCCACGGGAACGGGAACTATGCGGGTTTTCCTTTGAAAACGCGGGCGAAGCCGCGGGCGGAAATCTAGTATGAAATAAGCTACACGTTCGGACCCTAAAGTTGATAATGTAACCAAGACTGTTCGTAGGTTACCAAAATATTAAGTCAACGATATTTTATAAACTTGTTAGTTTAGAAATGTTTAAAATGAACCCAATCTAAAAGAAGAAGTGAAGAAGTCATGATCCCCAGGATTCGACGATGCAACGACCTGAAACTACATCAAGAACGGAATTGAAAAGTTGATCTTGATTTTATTGCAAAGGTTTTCAATGCGCACTACGTACATAAAGAGAACGTATCCATAATTGTTACCTCTTTGTTACCTTTTTTTCCTAGTTTGTATAGGTATAATCTTGTCTCATTATACGTATAGTTATATCTAAAGATATATTTTCCGCCTGGACTTTGCTCTTGTACAAACATTTCAGTCGTAAAGCTGGAAAATGCCGAGATCTGAAACATTCCGAGCGAGTGCTGCAATAATGTTTACAGCTGTCATATGGGCTATGGCGTCAATCAATTTCAGGAATTTCACGCACTGCGGGAGGTCGTCACTAGTTTCAATATTGACATGTAGGGAAACGTTTTGAAGTTTAAATACACGTGTGATAAAATTGTATTTTCTACTCTAAATCTACCTACTAGTAAAAAACAAATATTTGAGCAAATATTTAGCAAAATGAGCGATTCATACCTACTTAAATCTATATTTAGGCTAATTTTATTTTTCTAATAAACGTTTTTTAAATACTTTGAAATATTATATACCGTATACATCCTATAACATGGCTTTACAATAGCACATACAAGTCTTTTTCATTTGCCCTTTTTTCCGTTACAACGGATACCAACACAAAAAATACAATAAATAATTGGTAATGGTCATATGAACCAAATGGGTAAATAACAACTTATTAATTTCGTCATTTAAATTTGCATCGTCTTATATAACTGTTATCACGATTAACCATTAAAGAGTAATTACTTATGCAGAAATTATCGACAAAGTAAATGCGTCTAATTCTGTACTCCTCACGATTTCTGCTCATTTGTAAAACATCGTGAAACCACGTGTTGTTAACAATTATAAATAGCTTGTTGTTTATACCTTACATTAAATCCTATTAAATGTAATACTTTTTAATGTAAAATGTTATTATAACTATAAACTACAGTCTACACCTTAATTATAGGTAATTATGAAAATAATTGCGTCATCTGAAATACGAATAAACTAAATATTACATAATGCATTTCTTTGGTATCGTTATTTGTTTTAAAAAAAAATATACTACGATCTTACAACTTTCCTAAATCATAGAAGGATAAAATAAGTACGTCAGCTCTCGCTGCTCTCTTTGCGTAGCATCTGAAACAATACAAATTTAACATTAATTATTCTAAGAAAAAGTGGGGACATATCAAATGTCCCTATCAAATGCTGCATAGAATGGTAAATGTCGGGGGACATTCACCTTTACTTTATTACCTTTTTTTTTTTTTTTTTTTTTTTTTTTATGATATAGGATAGCAAACGAGCAGACGCGTCGCCTGGTGCATCCACTCCACTGGGAAGTGGATGTGTTGCTGTCCTCAAAGGGATTTGGAAGGAGTTAGGTAGAAGGGGCGAGGATGGGAGGGAATGAGGATAGGGAAGGAGAGGATGGGTAGGGGATGGGAAGGGATGTGGGCCTCCGGACCCCTCACTCACCGTACGGAACGCGACAGTAAACTGTCACTATGGCGCCGATATTCTGTGAGGGTGTGGTACCTTCCCCGGTGCGAGCGTGGCCCAATTCGTGCCGAAGCATGCTCGACTCCCTTTATTCCTTTATTCACTACCTTTTTGTAAACATTGAGATTTAATTGTGAAGATGCTCCAATACCATAACAACTTGTATAATCTGTACAAAACAACAGTGCGTAAAGAGTCTCCTGGCTATTGAATGTCAAGGCGGGTTGTGGCTTGCGGGTAACCGAATACGTTACCATTTAGCAGTTCCTACACGTGCCGTAAGCAATCACCTTTGATGCTTTTAATTAACTCTTACTGGAAATGGTGTTTGTATTAGGTAATGCAGTACAGTCTCGCAGTTTTAATGTATCGTATGTTGGTAAGGAAAACATATGAGGAAATTAGAAGCGGGTAAGAAATAGTTTTTGCGACTTAGAGGTGAGAAAGCAGGCGATGTTTTATATATATTCTGTTTTATTAGGCCAGGGCGCATATTTGGATAATTTTTACTATTTTCAGGATGATTGCACATAATAAAGCCAGTTGGTAATAATCCCAAAATTGTTTTAATAATTTTTTTTTTATAACAAATTGAAAAATTGTAACGTTGCATGCATGACGTGCATCATAAGTGTAAGTAAATAACGGAAATTTGCTCAACGGCAGCAAATGGGTTTTTAAGTAACTGTAGTCGTTGGAAAAGTCAATATTTACATTATTTACTCATGTTCTTAACGGCAATTTTTAAAACTTTTATGTATTAAGTAAAGATAATGTCAGATTTTCCTGAACATAACTATTATTTATCGATGTGTTTTTCCTTCTCACCTTTTCCCTGTTATTTTACATGTCCCATTAGTTAACTAATTGATTTGTTTACGGATAAGTATAAAGGCTAGAGGTATGACCATAGAAATCTAAATAACAAGACACATAGAAGTGCTATAATGTCATAATTAGTATGAAAACCACTGTCGCCAAAACCCACACATTCAACCGATAACTAGACAGTTCACACAAGTAAACTATGCCTTTTATTGGACAGCTTCATTTTAATGAAAACTAACTTAAATAATAAATTTCGCATTTTAATATGTACCCTAACTTACGACTTTACGGTTTATTTTAGTATAACATCCCTAGGTACGTGAGATGTTTTGTTTCCTTTTGCTTAGAAACTTCAAATACGAAAAAATTCGGCTACTCGACAACAGAGGGCGTTAATTTTTGATAGATATAACTTTGAACCTCAACGCATAGAAATAAGGTTGAAATTTCATTAACGTCATTCAATGTTCATTCAACGCTTTAGTGATGTAAGACATCATCAGCCTTGTTATCAAAATCAAATCAAATCAAATCATTTATTTATTTCTCCTCACAATTCCCAATCACATAAAATCTACATGCATACAAAATTATAAAAAAATTATATCGATAGTTAAATGATAGTTAACAAATAAGAAATATATAGTTGTTGATTTTAATACAGTGGTAGGCTCATCTCGTGAGCCCACGGCAGACTGTAGATATATAAGAAATAAAAATATGTTATGTACTTAAATATTTATATATCTATATATAAAAATAATAAAACAGTGTCTGTACATTGTATAATATATTATTTAAAAAAAATGGAGGGGGTTTAGAAACTGAGAGTATAAATTTGAAAATCTCGAACACCTGATGCAGAACCGCGCCAGACCACCAAAACTATAAGAGTTATAACAATTGTGCCATAACAAAAATTGTTCCACTTGATAGCATTTCCTGCTGAAAGTATAAATTTAAAGATCTGAAATGTACTGCGAGCCCTTTTACACTATAACATAGGAAAGACAACAGAGACTCACAAACTTTCGCATTTATAATATTAGTAGTATGTCCCGAATACACATACAACAAAAAATTCAAAATCAATTAGAAAGTGAGAGTTAGAGAGAGAGTTGCTGGAGTACGGCGTGAAGAGATAGAACAAGAGCACAACGAAAGTAGTTTATAAAGAGATTAAAAAGTTATTAACCGACTTCAAAAAAAAGGAGGAGGTTATCAATTCGGCGGGTATGTTTTTTTGTATTTTTTTTTTAAGTATACACCGATTAAATTAACAATTTTTTTTCCCAGTCGCGGATATCCATTTGTCCTTAATCTACAAAGAATATATTTAATATAAAATAGTTTTGTCAACCTAAACGAAGAATGTCCTGTACATTATGGCATTATTGTATATTTAATTAATGTGATTCTGTATCGACAGTAAAATTGTCCGAAAATGATTGTATCGATGTACTTAGTTAAAAAAGTTATAACTATATCAGTTATAAAAATAAAATAAAATTCAAATTAAAATATAATCCAATTATTCCATCAGTCGTCATAAGACTTATATTGAAATAAATAAAAACCTAGTTTTAGTTTTATTTTAACATCATATTACGCAAAAAAATTTTAACACATCACATCACTAGCTTGCGACTATTTACTCTTTATCGTTTACAATGCAGTAGTACATTGCTTCTTGTAATTGTCATTTGATAACATCTGGCAGGTATAACAACCGACCTGTCAGATGTTGACAATAGTAAAAGGCAATGTATAGCAAAACGTGATAAGAGGAACGGTCGACTGTGTCATTCGTATTACTTGTAAATATTCTTTAATTTTAAGGAAAAACGGCATTATTTCTAAAAAAAAATATTTACCGATGAAATGTTATTCCTTTATTAGTATAATTACAACTTGTGGAAGTATTTCCGCAATGGGAAATGCTGAAACACACCATGTTTACACACGCACGTCTCTAGAGCAACTGAACAGCGACGAACGCACTTGTGGTATGGTAACCATCTGAGCGGCGACAATGTCACGCGCGCTTACGACTTCTAGTGCCTTGTTATTTAGATTTCTATGGGTATGACCAACAATTTATTAGTATTAACTGGTGAATACATACATATTTCATCTGTGTATTACATACATACATCATTTCTGAAAGCATCTAACAGAACCTCTAATGTTTAATTGCGGAAATAATATGCTAATTCAGCCTTATTTTATTACATTTTTATAATTAGCAATGTATATTAGAAACCAATAAATCTGCCTGCCAACTGTTAACAATGAAATGGTAGGTCACATTCAACCAAGGTCACTGAAAATCTAACGCCATTAAAATGTGGGTCATGGGCGCTACCTAAGTTGATGAAACTTTGCTTCGAGGACACTCGACCTTCCAAGGATACTTTGGTCCCTGCTGCGTATATATTGCGACGAAGGGCGATTGTTACTTTAATAAGATCTTCACGGGTTGGATATTTATAGTCGAGTTTATTCAGCGGGTTATCGTAATGAATTTTAATGCTGTGTCTACGCAAATTTTATACAATTGACAAGAGAACACGATATTTAATAATTATATGAAATTAATTAATTTCACCATTTGTATATTTTTTAAATTACGTTCTACAAACAATACGAACTCATGTCAAAGAATATGTTTTATATCAATACTGTACATATTTTTTACTAAAAATACCAAATAATAAAAAAAAAAACAATCGTAATGTATCGTACATTGCATTTTTTTATTATTTGGTAGTTAAATATAAGAAAATATAACATATACAATAATATATACCAAGTCAATAAAATAACACCGAGAAGAATTTTTCCAACAAAGGTTCGAAACTAATTGGATTCGATTTCACCTTAGCTTTTAAAAGTTTCGGCCACTTTGTCTTATTTTCGAGCTTTGACCGGCCAAGACCAAATTGCTGACTCGTAATTTTCAACTTTATTGTTAAAACTTTGTGGAATATAATAGTATTTTTCATATATTTGATTTGTGCTTTTATAGATAAGATTAAGAATTTACCTACAACCGATGTGGATAGTGTATCATAAATAAGTTTTAATGCAAGCGAAGATAAATCCAAAGAATCTAATTCATTAAAATATTCTGCCCTTGAATTATAGTACACAAGGTAATTCAAACAATTTTTTGTCTTTTTCATGTTTTTTTTTGTACATGTGATTCTCCGTATTTACATTTCTCAGAATATAAAACACATTGTGAAATCACCAGAATCGAATACAAAAAGAACTTCACGCTAAAGCCTTTTCCTGTGAATTTTCCAAATTACAAAAGAAAGCCAATTTGTGGCATACTGGCATAACTCAATATTCCTAGAATCCATCGATCCGTAACGAATATGCAAATAAACATATTTCAATTCATTTGCAGACGGCTGTATTTATTTTACACATTTCAAGATCGCTATAAATGCGTTTATGACCGCTAAATCTTGGCTACAAACATCGTATTCGATATCTCAATATATAACGTTTATTATTCCTACTATGTAAATTCAATACTTCCGACTGAGACATCAATATATATTTAGAAACTGAAATAAGATGTAGGAGACGAGAAAATCAGATGAAAGATTTTCATTTCTAATCGAATTTCATTTATATTTGTTGGAAACTGATGATAAAATTAGCTTCTATAGAAGCTAAGAATGACCAATTAAATGAAATATTTATATTCCTCACATCTCGAAAACTGAGTTTAATTAATCATTTTAAATAGTTCTTCGTATAAATGTATGCACAATGCCTGCAATGATGAAACCCAGTGCCTTTCTTACTAGCCTTCTATTTGAACAATTCAACTTTGGTTCGGAGAATATGAAACTGTCTTGGTGACTACGCAAAAGAATAGGCTAGATTAAAATTTTATAAAAGCAAAGAGAATAACTACTAGTTGGTTTGGATTAAATAAAACCGCACACAGCTTTTTTTTAATATAAACATGAATAAACCAACAAATTCTTTAGAATAAATTTACTAACATAGTTAATTTTAAAGCCTTACCAAGTTACTTTACTTTTAATAAAAGCTACGAATTGCCTCATGCTGTTCTAATTAGCTCTATGCGGTTTTCAAAATATGAGTAAGACTGAAAAATGTTCATTCATAAGGCCTTCACAAAACGTTTCTTTAACCCCGTCCTTTCATGCAAGTTTGTATTAAAGCCCGTGAAAGCCTGCGAGAGCTTCAGTTGCCGCGAGGGCGCCGAGCTATCCGCCCGCCCGCCCTACGACTCTTTTGTATGAAAGTTTTTTGGTCCATATATTTTGGTAAGTTTTTATTGATAATTAGTTGAATAGAGTTAAATATTAAGTGGATTATTTTCATACCAAATATTATAGACTCGTTATTATTATAAATTTTAGGTATAAAATATATTGACATCATTATTATTATACATGCATTTAACCATTTTCAAAATTTCCTGATACTCTGTAGACTTAGGTCTGTAGATATCTTATTATTGTAATATTTTATTGACTTAATTTATATTAATAATTAAAATTATTTCCCTGTGATTGTAATACATAATTTAAATAGTGATAATAAGCGGTAGCTCCAATAAACTATTTGAATTCATGATGATTCATGTTGAAATATTCAAGATTGTATCAAAGTCATTTACGAAAATTTCTCTTTTACTGTTGTTTTGGGGCATCTCCATGGAAACGGAGTGTTTAACATGGTTTAACTCAGCCCAAATAATACAGTTTTACTAAATAAAGTATAGTTATTAAAATAACTAAGCAATTTTCATATTTAACTGTAATACGTAGATATCTCCGCTATTATAATGCATTAAGGAAAATAATAAGAACAATGTTTGTTTGTGTTTATTTTATTAAATTTGCATAGTATTATACGGTTCTTTTTATTATTTACTAGTGGTCCGCCCCGGCTTCGCCCGTGGTACATATTTCGCAATAAAAGGTAGCCTATGTCCTTTCTCGGGTATCAAAATATCTCCATACCAAATTTCATGCAAATTGGTTCAGTAGTTTAGGCGTGATTGAGTAACAGACAGACAGACAGAGTTACTTTCGCATTTATAATATTAGTATGGATTATAATTCGCATTATATAGAGTTTCTAATTATTAAAAATATAAAAAAAAAATACTTACTAGCAAATGTTACATATTCGGTTTTGCTCTATTTTCTGAAGTAGGTTATTATTTAGCTAGTTAATTATATATTTATTAAACTTAAATAAAAAGCTTACTTTATTCATCACACTACTTTTTTTGTAAGCGCTTTTAAATCGTCAGGTAAAATATAAGACGTGAAAACGGAGTGCGTCCTTGACCTTGTTAGAATGTTTAGGAATCCATAACATCATTTAAGTCTATAGTTTTAATAGATTGAATCTAAAAATATTTTCTATCTAATATTGTTTCATACATTCGTTTAACACGCAATGTATCATGTAGCATAGATAATATCTATACTAATATTATAAAGCTGTAGAGTTTGTTTGTTTGCTTTAACATGTTAATCTCAGGAACCACAGGTCGGATTTGAAAATTTATTAAAAATATAATTAATTAATTAAGTAGTCCATTTATCGAGGAAGTCTATATATCATCATACTAAGACCAATAGGAGCAATGCGGGTAAAACCGCGGGGCACAGCTAGTAATACTAGTACATGAAGCATGCATCTACAGTTTGTAGTTGAAGCTAAATAATTTTTAACAATACCTTTGTCTACTCTGTACGAGGAATATGGGTAAAATTTGCTTCGCCAGACAAATGGTTTTTCGTATTTTGAAACAGCTGCGGTATGAATTGTTCATGAAAACTCACACGGGAAGATATTATGAACATGATGGTTACATGTAGCGTTGTGGTTAGCCGCAACATCAACAATGTTTTGAATTATAATTGCGATACATTTATTGCATCTGTAGTTAAATTTGAACTGTAATATGACGTTTAATTTTACAGTTACTTTGCAACCGGATTAAACCCTAATCCTGAAAGACTACTACCAATTATGTTATTGTCCATTATCTATTGGCATACTATATTTCAGCTCAAATTTAGCGAACTTTTTTGATGAATGAGCAGCTTACATCATTCGAACATTCAGGTTTATAAAATTTGCGTCGCATCTGAAAAAAAGCTTATTTTGATACATTATTCTGGTTTTGTAATCCACCTGCAAATAAAATTTTAGGAAAATGCTACGTTGATTTTTGGTGACATAACATTTCACTCTTGTTCACCAATTCATTTACAAATCACAAATGGAAAACAGATTTGTGCGGCTAAAAGCTTTTTTGTCACGAATTTAATATTCAGACACATTTCTTTATCTTCTTATGGTCTATCCTGATTTTCTTTTATTATATTAGCTACTACTATCAATAAATTCGATAGTTTTTAGAGTTTTTGCACCTGAATCATATCATTATATTTGGCCAGTATTTTTAGCAAAGTTGTAGTAAACAGGATGCCACGTTTGAAACTGGAAAAAACCGGAATTCAACTGTAAAATACGCGTGCCGAGTGCAAGTAATTTACATATCCATCTCCTACACCATAAAAGTCGTTATATAAAATGGCTCAATGCAGCTATGGAATATAAAACAAAGCGATCTATCGTCACGGCTGCTGCGCCACAATGACGCGCCCAAGGTCACTGTCAGCACAGATAATATACTAGCTGTCAGTTTACACAGATAATGCAATGCTATTGTGAGCACCACATGATCGTATTGTGTTGGTAATGTCACATTATAGGTGTAAGAGGTGTTAGCAGTATTGATATTATACTATTGGTGTTTTTCTAGAGATAAGTAGTTTATACATATGGGTAACGATCTAGAAGATAATCTAGGCAGAGCCAGCTCTTTTTATTACATCTGACAAGATCTGCGGAAACTAGAAATGTTAAAGTCCTATAATTATAGATATTAATATAGTTTGCACTATGCATCGAGCAAACTCAAAAACGATAACCGATTTTTCATTCATCAGCAGATATTTCTGGGATTTCTATACATGCAGTTTTTTATCATTCGACTGTGGTAAGTGAGCTGTGTAGAGTAAATATTATGAAACATGAAAAAATATCTACGTAATTCAATATTTCTAGTGAGCAGAACTTTTAATAAAGCAATGACTGGGAGTAATATACTTTATAACAAAGATGGATGGATACAATTTATTAAACTATGACTGATCATCTAATACCTTGATATAATGTTTGCTTTAGCTCGTATGAAAATAAATATAAACTTGGAACTCTATTTTACTTTAATAATGGCGGATTTTAATAAAATAAACACATGGATAGAAATCTTATAACATCCGGTCTCGGAGATTAGCCGTATAAACAAACAATTTTTTTATATAATTGTCTTTTGCTTTCATAAATTTAAATAAAAAATACTATCTTATGAATTAAATAAAAAAACTACGTTTAATCATTTTTAAAACAACACCTGTGTGGATTCGATACATAAGAAATAATGTTTTTTTCTGCTATAATGACCTAAATAATTTAATAAGATGAATGTAATTGCTAATGCTTGTTCATTTTCAACATTTTATCCAACTCGTGTGGACATCAAATTCAAACATGTTATTTTACAAATATTTATTTAAATAAACGTGTGTTTATGAGAACTGTGTGTCGTTTCGTCAGTTCTTCCGACTCATCAGACTGTGATATTGATTGAGTGCGCTTGCTAATTGTATCAAAGCATACATAATACTGCTTGTACTTGTATGTTTGTTTGCAATATTCTGCTATTATGTAGATTAAAATCTGTAATAATGAAATAGAGCCGATGATTTTGTTTCTTTTTCTGAAAGCGCTAAGCTCTGAAACTATTATACCGATTTCAAAAAATATTTAACGTGATCCTTAAATGCTAAAGGCTGTACAGTATGTGCTACGGAGGTAGCCGGGGCAGACGGCTTTCCTGTAACATTTTGAATGCAATTAATTTACAGTACGAATAAAATATATTTTAATGACAAACATCGTAACAGTGCATAACAGCGTCACTGTAATCCGAGCGAGTGTTGTGTCGCTTCAAAAGCATTCGCAAGTAATTGCAAGAGGATTCGATTTGCCGCTCTAACTAGAAACTCGATATATTCATCCAGAAAATTCGTTCTGGTTGGAATAGCGTGTAAATGAACGTAACATACGCTTTGCTCGTGGATACAGTTTGTAGCAGTATTTTTGGATTAGTTTTACGTTGGCCGGTTTACTGACAAAAATGTTAGTAAAATCTGTGGTGTAATGTGTAAACTTAGGTAGTTCCGTAAATTACACTGTTTTCTGGGTTTGATAATTATTCATTTTACCTGGTATCTGTTACGAAGGAATCGCTTTTCAATGAAGAAAAAAACATGTAATGTTTCAAAAACATTTTAGAAATTAGACTTTCTGGCAGAATTTTTTTTTAAGGGTGTTCTGGATTCTTAATTTATTTTTCATCAATAAGTTTCCTTAGTGGAAACTGGTGAAAGTCTGGTTTATCAACACTAACAAAGTTCACCTTGTAAATTATACAGGTACATAATATAATAGTCTCTAGTCTCTGCATTTCATGATGACTGATGCTTCATCAGTGGTCAAGCCGGTCAAGAACGTTATACGAGTATATTTTTACACTAGTTTGGCTAACTTTTTTCTTTCATAATTCTATTTATTCTTATAGGTTATATGGTTATATGAAAAGTTAAATGAAAAGTTCTTCAATATTTATAAATATTTTCTCTTATTTGTTATGCATTATAATAATGAAGGTCGTGTTATTGTGTAGCGCATCTTCGTTTTATGAAATATTGTGGTAAAGCGGTCGTCGCTAAATGACAATAAAATTGTATTCTTTGTTATATTCTGCCCGCAAAACATTGTAGAGACTGACAGACATTGTATATTATGTACCTGTATAATTTACAACTCTTTTTGGATAATGCATAATCAATTGCATCTGTTTATAGATTTTATAGATAATGTAATTAGATTTGGTTTGTAAAAGTGCGAAAGTTTAATTACGCGATTAAATATAGCATTTTGAAACGTTGCTAACTTTATTTTTCTGTTCCAATAAACGAATGTTTTCAGGAATTGTGTGAGTCACAGAACGAATGCAGTTTCTTGGTACAACTGAGGTCGTGAGTCGAATTAACTGCGGCTATCGGTCAAATGCTTTATTGGCGAAATGTACAAACAACTACTGCAGTTTCTGAAAAGTCCCAATATCACGATAAATATAACATAATGTAATATCAATAAATTTTTCATTCAAGCTGCTTTTTTAATTGTAAAATAATTATGTTAAATAGCTATAAGAAACTCTAATTAGTGCATTTAATACAGAGTTTTAGTTACATCAAATGGGAAAAATAATTATAGGATTGGGATTATACGACTGTAGGTGTTTTACGGAAAAATTTGGGTAATGTAATTACATTCACATACGAAGTTGAATAGTTGAAAAGATACGTAAATGTTTTTTGTTAATACACAAAAATTCGATTTGTTTACTTAAATAACACATACATAAATGAATGTTCCTATAGTACTTTTCTTCTCTATCCTTCCTAAGTTCTTGTGATAAATTCCTGGGATACAATAACATTGATGTTGATGTATGTGTTTTCATTTGGCGTCGTCCACTTCATCGAGCTTCGATGCTTTGCCTTGTTGTTTACTATCTTTTGCAATACTTGGACCGTGAAAAGACGTAAAAGATTTCTACTTGTATTAGTTTCTGTTAAAACAACAGGATAAAATATGGAATAAGATATAATGAAATAAAATTACATACATGCTAAATATATTTATTTATTAAATTTTAGTTGTATACCTACTATAACAATACTATGTATTAGGTATTATTTTACAAAATTTTGTTTTAGTCTTAAAAATATTCTTACAAGAGTCCATCATTTTATTCACCGAAGAACTAGTTTTTAATAGAAATAAAGGTATCCTTTTATAAAAGCTTTGAGGTATATTCTGTACAAATATTTTAGTCTGATAGTAAATATAATAAGGTTATTTTCGTCAAAGAATTCTGTAATCTGGCTGTCGCATTAGATCCTTTTAATATTAGCCACAAAATCCTATTTCAGCTTGTTCAACAAAGATTAAGCAGTATTATCTACGTTAACAATGTAATGTTACATATTATAATACCTACATTATTTTTTAATAATTGCTAAAAGAGAATAACTGACCTTTCATAACATAAGTTGCGCTGAAACATAGGGACTAGTAGAGAGTAGTTTTAATAATTAATACTCTTTCCTTAAATAATTTCATTAGATATAGGTAGGAGTGAAAATAAGAAACACAACAGAAAAAAAATATTAATTTATTAATATAATCGAAATATTAATTAAACAACGGTTTTTTTTCTTTGTTTATGTTACTTATAATATAAAAAAGAGCCATTAAAATTGACGTCTCAATCGCTTTGGTTCCGTATCATGATGTCAATCACATGAATATTGATGAAGTACATTTATTGGTCGGAGATTACCTAATTCTGTCCTTGTGCAACGAAGTGTACATATGTCATCATCATCATCAAATTAAAATTAAAACTACTTAAACTTCAATCTTTATAGATATAGAATATACCTTTTTATGCGAATCTTTTTTTATTAATCTTGCTTACTGTCAAAAAAAAGAAATATTAAACCACAATAAATGTACGTTTTATTATACAATGCGGTGTAATAGTAGAGTTGACTAGAATGCGAATTAAAAAAATACGGTAACTTTATAAAATACTGTAAGTATTTACTCAAATTTAATATTGCACTTGGTTGCTTTTTATTTATAAAAAAAAAAAAATCTCGTTTAGTCATTAATCAACAAAATCTTCCGTCAACTTCATCCAAGTAATGAATCAAAAGAGAAAAAACTGAGACAGTTTCGCAGAGTTCCAGAGGAAATTGATTCGTCGGCGAAGGGCGGAGGATGGATTGATTTTCTTAGCTTTTACGAGGCAATTTATACGACACTAGTTAAGTATTTAGAGTTTGAGCGATTAATGTACCACGGCTGGGTAATTAAAGAACACATTACACTATACATGGAGACTGTATTATACTTTATAGGCTACCCATATTTCTGCTGTTTCAATACTTTTAAATAATTTTTAATTGAAGTCAAATCGACACTTATAACTAAAGTTACATTTGCTTTCAATTTAATAAAGGTAGATTACTGCAAGAGATTACGCCAGGCTTTTTACTTAGGCGTAATAGATTACTGTCGAAAATAAATTATTTTTCGTAGCTATCACAATATTATAAAAAGTGAAGTCCCATGTCCCCTAGTGGGATAAGGGGCAGATGCATCTTACATCTGTTTCACTGATCGATTTCCTTTCGGGACAAGTAGGTGATCAGCCTTCTGTGTCCTACCAGACCGAGACATTTTTTTTTCTTCGTCTCCACCGGGAATCGAACCCAAGACCCCTCGGTGCTACGCTCACGCGTCAACCACTGTACCAAGGAGGCGGTCACAATATTATAGGTAACTAATAAAAAAACTACCAGAAAGTACTAGTATACATAATATACCTTAGTCCTTAAATGAGAACAATGAACTTAATTAACTTATGAATAAATTCAAATTGATTTCATTCCTAAATCTAATTTTAAAAAACGATCGCACACATCTCTATATCAAAAGACAAAAACATTTCCTCGAAAAATTTAACGATAGCCAGAAAATAAATAGTCGTGAAATTTCCCTCGAAATAATTAACGACTTCAGTTTACGTTGTGACGTAAGTGCTGAAATGTATGTCGGTATATTCGTCCTCCCTAAATCGATACATTTATTCAATATTCATCCATCTTTTAGCTTTTCACGGCTAAACATTGATATATTGTTTTCTTGATTATTTGTTTGTTTTTCAACACATAAATGTTGATTCTGCAATGTAGATTATAATTATATAACCTACACTTATACACATATAAATTCAGACCTGAAGTTGTTTATGGGTTTTAAGTGAAAAAATAAAGTAGTCAATTAAAACTTAAATATTAAAATAAATACAATGTAGATATCTGATTGTATCAGATTATCGCAAGCATCAGCTGGTTTTATTAATTCACAAGCGAATTAAGCAGAATTATAAATAACTGTATGCAAATATTTGAAGCCCGAACAATATGGTTTTGTTACAAACCGTTGTTTGGAAACAATAGAAATAAATTCATATACCGTTCTGTGACATTAATCTGCGAAAATATATTGTTTTACATTTATTTTGTTCCAAGGAACAAAAACGATAAAAGAAAGAACAATAAGTTGGAAACACATTGTTAGTATTTATTGGAAAATTTGGTGAGAGGTAAAGGAAAGTTTGTATCTGGGGGCACGGTAGTGCCCCCGCCAAGACGAGCCAAGCGAAAGCGAAGCGCACGGGCACTACCTACCTTTTCTCGAAGC
>CAJQZM010036241.1:32435-59252 GCA_907164665.1 Colias nastes
TGGGCTCGTCTTGGCAACATTTTACATGAACATGTTTTTGGTGGGATGTAATTTTTCTAGTAATACCATTTCCCTGTATTCTATTCAATTTATTTATCAAGTTTTTTCACGAATGACGAGAGCCTGGAGGCTCGAAGAGTAGTGATAAGAAGGCATTGAAAATGTGAATGAAATTACAGCGCGCTAACAAGGCATACAAAACATGTCTAGTTATAAGAACTTTTTTCTATTTCTTTACTAGTCCTTTTTCATATAGAGCGATGACTTTTCTTCTTTTTTCTTAATTAACGGCTCCAATAAGTAGGGACTTCGCGTATGTCCAGTGTATGTGGGAGAAACAGGACTCAAATTTCAGTCAGTAATTACAATTATTACAGTCAAGTTGTAAAATGACAATTTTCAAGTTGTCCATTATTATTAAATATTGGGATCCACAATATATCTAGAAGGCAGTGGAATGTTATTTTTTTATTTAAATTCCTTGGTAGAACGACACAAGGAGTGAAACAAAAGCACAAAGGATCCACTAAAATAATATTTTCAACATTTTTTTCACGAATAACAGCGGGTCAAAGTTATACAATTGTTTACAAATAAATGCGTATTGCGTACAGCTAAGTGCAAACCCATGACAATTAATGTCACAAACACATTGTTTTGTCAAAATATCGCTAAATATGGGGAAAATACATCCGTGATGGGTATCCGGATAGTTGTTGAACCAAATGAACATTTAAAAACAGTGAAAAAAATCCAAATATAAAACTCTAGTAAACTCGCTCTATTGCATTTTTAACTGACGTTCCAGAGTGAGTGACCCAGAGTGGTTCTGAATTTGCTGTTTTTCTATAATTTTTAAAATGTTTGAATATAAATTTATTTAATCAGTAAAAATATTAAGAATGGTGTTTAAAGAAAAGCTGAATGAAATACTGTTGAAAAAAACAAAAACAGCAAAAGCTAGGCAACCACGTCTAGTAATGAATCTCTGAAGTATAGAATAATAAAAAGATGTTTAATAAAAAGAAGTCTCCAACCTACAGAGTTGTTCCAGTCTTATTTTGTTCTAATTAAAACTGTCGCTCATTTATTCCGTAGTATACCGGAGAGAGGAGAAATAAACAAATGTTAATTAATGTAAACAACGTAAACAGCTTCCATTAAGAAATTTTAAGAAATTATTTTATTCCTGAAAAATAGTATTTATTAAAATTTGAATTAATGTTTTTATAGGATCATCAATATGTCAATATATTGTGTTCAGTAGTTCACGAGATTCTGATAAACATTTTTAATTATATCTCTAGGTATTGGTATCGCAATAGACAAAAGGAAAAAGGTTTTTTCGACTATAATTACAATTTCCAAATCGTCATGATACCACGTAAATTATAATGTACCAAAGGTGCGAAGAACGAACGAATTCAACTGGCACCTTATCACGTTTATAACATGAAATGTTGTAAATATATTATTATGTTATTATTAATATAAAGAATATTTAACGAGTATATTATAATTGCATGTATATAAAATTCCCAAACAAGAATCGATTTTCAAAGTCAAACCACTTAACAATGATTGAGTTCATTTTGTTTCGTTGGCGAGTTAACGTGACGAATAATCAATTGTTTTGCTCGCTGTTTTATGCACAAATATTTACTATTATTTGTGGTCGAAAGTACTCTATGAATTGCGTCACCGATTTAGATTTGTTATGTTCGATAAGAAAAAAATGTTTGCAAGTCGAACAAGCTTTGGATTATTAATGCCCAACGTTTTTTATTGTATTGACAAAATTAATTCTATGCAAAGTTCCTGATTAACAACTATACAATAGTTATAATGAGTAACTTATTTATTGAATAAGAATAGCGTAGCTTTTGTCGCTTATAAAATTTTACCAGAAATGTAAAAATTATGCCTACGATTATGGATTCTATGAGGAAAACGTTTTATACGCATTTTTTCCTCTTAAATTCGGAATTTGGACTTAAAAACCATAAAATAAATAATTTACACAAAAAATAATAGACTTTAAAAATAGACTACATCTCTGTTTAATTAGGCCGGTACCAAGTGACATCAGGAAATAAAGAAAAATGGCAAAGTTATCGTTTCGTGGTGCAGGCTCTGATGATGTCACACTGATAGCCCTAATGTGAAGGCATTATGTGATTATCGCATACTTATGACAAGAGCAGCCTTCAACTATGTTATCACTAGTCCTTCTATAGGATGGATTCTTACAGGAATTATAACGACAAAGTGCCTTTGACATTGATGACATTAATATTTTTATGTGACATTAATGTACTTAATAAATATTTTTATTTCGGTTGTAACTAGTTTGTGGGATAACTTACCCTTTTGATGTACAAAATATAATGTATATAGATAAGTAATTTCGCCTATTGGCTTCATGGTATTTCGGAGTATTTTAAGTTCTTTTATTACAGACGTATACCTCAAAACATCATCACCATTACAGTTTTTATTAAACAACGTGACAATTCGTAACAATTGTAAAAAAACATTGAGGCTTGGGTGACATTAGCAATGGACATTGTCCACTTTTTGCTACCTTTTTTGTAGCAAAAAGTTGTGGCTATGGCCAAAGCTATCGTTTTTAATGTTTCACAAGGATAATACTTCAAAGAACTGACAAACAGACTTCACCTAATCTTCCTGCGAAGTCCCTGTGGTCTTGAATAATGGAATCTGGTTGAACGTCAACAAACCACGCTCGCACCAAAGCAATTGTTTGGGCGACGTCTCTTGCATACAAATGAAGCGTGCTACAGAAATTTCTGGAAATTGACGTAATCCATACACTTTATTCTCTATGCGTCACGTTTTGATTCGATCATGCGTTTTCTTTGAATAAATTTAAGTACCTACTTGACTATTTCGTCGTTAAAAATGAAAAACGAAATGGGAAATTTTCCTTAATTAACTTCTTGTACTGTTTCGAATTGTAATGAAAACGTTTTAAATTGTTTCGTATTTATTGCTACGTTGTTTGCTGCTGTTTCACTCGCGTGACTTCGCGTTATCGCTTAATTTCATCGTGACCCGGGGTAATCTAAACCACTCTAAACTTTATTATTCTATACTAAATTCTATCAAAATATGATGTGCTTGAATGACCAAAGGAGCAGAGGGTAGAATAACTTTAGTATGTCTAATACTTCAACCGGCGACTTTTCTTACCTCCACCTATCCTACTAGCTAAAATCTCTTTTATATATACTAAAACTTCTCAAAATCGGTCCTGTCATTTTGAACAAAAACGGAGCACACATACATTTGAATAAAGATTAACAATTTCATCCATCCGAGCCACACTTCATTTTTAACTCACAAAACAATCCCTGATAACGTCGCATTTAAATGCATCGTTGTTTCCAAGTGTACGCTGATTGCTTGTGGAGAGGCAATTAGCGCACATTCTAGTTTTCCTTATGGCTTAATGAGACAAATACAATAAACCTTTAATCGGAACTCGGTCACGGGCGCGCCATTGTATCAATATTGGTTCAGTCGCGATCCAATGCGACAGCGACAGTTATATTATGGAATGTGTCTGAAAGTCGTGGTTGCTTTTGTTCTGATACTAAAATAAGCGGCTACGCTTGAATATGACAATTAGGTACAAACTATTCTCTCACGTAATTGTTTAGTCTAATGTCAACCAAAAGAATTCAGCGATTCAAGAGTTGATAACAAACATACATAAAGGTAAACAGGAAGGAAGCATTTGCACTTATATTATAAATCAAAATATCTCTTTAGGTTCCGTTTGCACGAAGCAGCGCCAATTAAAGTTATTTAATCAACATACATAATATAAACTATACATTTAAGAAGAATACAAGTTATAAACTACTACCTATTAAAACTTCTGGGGGCGAAATGGGAGATAGAAACTTGTATGAGGAATGTTGTGATAATGCGGAAAACTGGTCAAATATAAAACAACCTTGTTATACAGATATCTGATAATACAAACGCCACCGAGACAGGTTTCTTTCTAATTGGACGTGTTCCTACGGAAACCGAGCTTCTAATTAAATCAATGTAGTACTAAACTACACTAAATATCTCGCTTTGATAAAACTGGTCTATTTATAAAATTATACGCAGGTTGGATCTGTTTCTTGTTTTGATTCTTACCTGTTCCGTTTTTCTTAAATTATTATTATAAAATATGTTATGAAATCACGTTTTGTGCTTTTGTGCTTGCACGTTTTGAGTGTAATTTATAGCCTAGAAAGATACATGGTGATGCTAAATCATTTATTATATCGTATTACAGAATACAAGTTTACAAAACAAGTATTTCAATATTTAAATTAATTAGAATTTGCGCAGAAAAACAACATAAATCGTTGTTTTATTTTAATCCTAACTATGTCACAGCCAATTGGTTAAATCAGTCGTTTCTCAATATAGCTCTTGATTAAGTAGCTCAGTTTAATTAACTACCTGAATGACCGTTTATATAACAATAGCGTAACGTTTAATTGACTAATTAAACGGCGTAGTATAATCAAGCAAGCGCCTAGTCTATTAATGAAATGGCTTATTTAATCAGTTCACTGCGATATAGTTAGTGCCCTTACGCACTAGCGGTTAACCGCGGGGGCGGCTAACCGTGCGGTTAGCCGCTTTCCCATTTTAATATGCAACCGCTTATGATTGTAGGTACGCACTAATCATAAAAGCGGTTGAATATTAAAATGGGAAAGCGGCTAACCGCACGGTTAGCCGCCCCCGCGGTTAACCGCTAGTGCGTAAGGGCACTTAGGATTCAAATAAACACAGTGACAATTAAAAAATGTAAAGCTTCCTTTAAATATGTCTTTTTAAATGAATCGTAAACTTTTAGTATTTACACGACACACACAACTATCTATAAACTATAAAAAATATTTTAAAATTAGGTATTTTGCAATATAGATATGAAAGTATCGTATTTTACATTCATTTTGTAATATTTTGATTTACAAAGAAGTAGTTGAAAATAGGTTAAGGCAAATAAAAGATGATCATAATATCGTTAAGCAGGAATCTGCAGCAAACCTGACGTTGCCAGAAATGACCTATATAATATCAGTGCTAACTTTGTTTCTTTAAATACAATTTATAACTTTAAGAATTACGAGGTATACTGTAAAAACTGTCAACATTTCTAAGGACGAAAATATAAGAAGAATAATAAAAAAATAAAACCGGCCAAGTGCGAGTCGGGCTCGCGCACAAAGGGTTCCGTAGCAGCAAATATAATAAATTACAGTTAAATCAACCTATCTCAAAAACTATAAGAGATACTTTGATCAAACCAAAAATCGTTGAAAGAGTTAATTAGCATGCATCACCTCTATTTTTTTTAGAATTTTATACCCCGTAGTTATAAAAATAGAGGGGGGGGGACATACTTTTTACGACTTTGAGAGCTGATATCTCAAAAACCGTTCACTTTAAGAAAAATGTTTTTTAGAAAACTTTATATCATTTTAAAAGACCTTTCCATTGATACCCCACACGGGTATGTACATCGAAAAAAAAAATTTCATCCCTCAGTTACATGTATGGGGGGCCCCACCCCCAATTCTTTTTTTTACTATTTAGTGTCATATTTTTGTAGCGGTTCATACAACACATATTCCCATCAAATTTCATCACTGTAGTACTTATAGTTTCCGAGTAAATCGGCTGTGACAGACGGACAGACGGACAGACGGACAGACGGACATGACGAAACTATAAGGGTTCCGTTTTTGCCATTTTGGCTACGGAACCCTAAAAATCAAGTTATTTAAAAAGCTAACCCGTTTGACGGGAACAGAATAGAAAATATTCGTAAACCTGATTGAATTTTTGCATATTTAAAGTAATTAACATATAAAAATTTACATTTTTTTAAAGAAATCTTGCCAGCCTAGTTATCTAAAATGTCAAAGGTTCAAATTCCAGGCCGGGAAACTAATTAATTGATTTTCATTTGAATGATATTAGTGTTAAATTATTTTCAGCACGTGTCGCTTTCAGTCCAACTGATTTCTCATGTTTTTGTGATTCTGTATCTGTTTTGCGATTGACAGAGAATTGAAGATGAAATAAATAATAGATATTGAACTGCTGAAGAAGTTCCTGTAACTCAAGTTTCTTTAAATGTAGCTCGAGGGAGGTAATCGATACCTGAAAAAGATATTGACTATAATACACTCCTTATTGAATCAATTTTTATATAGAGATGTATAATGTATTTGCAAAAAATATTACCTTAATTTTTCTATTTATACCTTTTTATTGTTTCTCATGTATGTAGAGCCGACAAACGTGTATAAATAAAATACCACTATTGATACGTCTTTTGATGTTTGTCAAATCGGTTTTAAGCAGAATTTACGATCTCAAACATTGAGAATAAATATTATTATTAATATACATATATGGTTGGTATTATGTTGAATAAATACGTCATTATACTGTTTAGTTTGTCCTTGTTAAAATTCTTATTTGAATAACAGAATTTGTTAAAAGAGTAGGCCAAGCGAACTTTGTTTGTACTTGTTACATATTTTAAAATTAATTAATAAAGTAATTTCTCATTTAATTCTAAATCTTAGTAATAATAATAATTAGGTACTTATAGCTTTTTAGTGGATAATCTGAATTATGTTAGTGTAATTACTCCTTTAAATATCGGGAGCAGAAAAAACGAAAAATAAACAATTAAAATAGGTTAAACAGTATATATTTTATTAATAGTTAAGTAAATAAGTAAAATAAAGGAAAACGACACTCAAAGCCATAGGACCTAGGTCGTTTAACGTTACGCTAAAAGGTTTCTCATTAACGTTGTTTTAATTACATTTTATCCCACTCCGATGTTTAATAATTATGTGAAAATGTATACTTTGAACACTTTAATATTATGTACTCAATATGTAAAAGTTTTCTAATTTATAACTTGAAAGATTTATTGACTCTTAGTTCTTACTAACATTATTTTTAAGAAGATTGTCTTGTTTTTAATCAGTAGGTATTTATGCTATAAATTTTTAAAGAATAGAAAAAAATATAAATCATTTGTGTTATAAAGCTAAAAATTAAGTATTCATTCGGGTTATTTTTAGGTTCGCGTTTTCTGCGGAAAAAAAATTAGTGCTTATTATTTTTACCTCGAAAGCACTCACCCACTACACACCTCATACTATCACGCAATTGTCTATTAAAAAAAACGTCTAAATAAATCTCGTGATCCTTACTTCGAATTATATTATACTTAACATTGATAGATACAACACTTGACCTTCCAAGTTGATAAGATCTGATCATCTTTGGCCGTGAAGAAGAAAATTCCATCTAAAACGACGTTGGGGACATGGGACATATCTCGGTGCCGGGAAAATTAATAACAAATTGGTTTTATCCCTGGAGCGTTATATTCTGGAATTTTTTCGTCTACTGATTGAACGTTAAATGAATATGTTCCAAGGATCGTATATTACATGAGTTAGCTTATCTAATATATCTAATTCTAATATATCTAATACTTATATATATTATAAAGGCGAAAGTTTGTATGGATGTATGGATGTTTGTTACTCTTTCACGTAAAAACTACTGAACCGATTACAATGAAATTTAGCACACATATAGAGGGTAACTTGGATTAACACATAGGATAGTTTTTATCCCGGAAATCCCACGGGAACGGGAACTATGCGGGTTTTCCTTTGCAAACGCGGGCGAAGCCGCGGGCGGAAATCTAGTTTATTATAATTATACTAGCTTTCCGCCCGCGGACTCGCCCGCGTTTTCAAAGAAAAACCCGCATAGTTCCCATTGCCGTGAGAATTCCGGATTAAAACCTACCCTATGTCTTAATCCAAGTTAACCTCTATATGTCTGCTAAATTTCACTGTAATCGGTTCTGTAGTGTAAGTGAAAGAGTAACAAACATACACATACGCATCCATCCTCACAAACTTTCGCATTTATAATATTAGTAGGAAAAATTTTAGAATAAATAAAAAACAGTTACGCTACACAATAATTAACATGGAGATATTTTAAGAAAGAAACTAAAATAACTTAACATTAAGGATTATAATAATTGTTCAATAACATTTTATTAGTTTCATATTCGTCAGGTATATAACTGGTAGGTTTCAAAATCCAAGTAATTAAGGGCTGATTTTGCATTCCTTGGTTAAAACTTATTCATCGAATAAAGTATTAAACTACCATTTTCATGTATTGTAATTATCCGTATTTGACAATTTACAGGTGACATTTTAATATGTTCGTGTAATACTTTATTGGACGGATAAATTTTAACCAAGGATTGAAAAATCGGCTCTAAATGAAATTTGACTAGAAACGACCAAAAATTTCAAGAAATAACAAGTATAAAGGTACTTAATTGTAATTAAAATGTAAAATCAACTTTTTAATTACGTTTTAGCTTCAAAATGTAATTACTTCATAAAAATGTGAGATTATTAATTATAAATCTAAATCAGTATATAGAAATCGGTCCAGCCGTTACTGAGATATAAATGGAGCAGAGTTTTATTATACTTATAGTCAAGTACCTGTGTAGAGTCAGGTGTTCAAAGCTATACCACACATAATATCCTCGTATACTAGGCTGAGTCGATGCAAGTGTTATTTTTATATGCAGCCTGTAGTCTGTAGGTCAATAGAACTTGTGGGTAATGTAAACAAGTTTTAGTGACTTAAATCCAGTTCATGCGTATGAAGTACCACATCTTAGTGTTAAAAGGACTAAATTAATAGGACAAAAGAAATAAGCTTTTCTCGCGTATAGAACAAACTGTCTATCTCCATTTCATCAATTTTAGGTTTATTTTCATAAATGTCCATTTCTAATCTATCACTATTTCAAAATTCATCAAAATCGGCTCAGCCGTATATTTGTATCCGTTTCTTTGTTACCTCTAAACACTAAACACTACAACCGAGACATCCTGGGCCCTGGCTTTGATCGCCGGAAGAGAGCAATAAATTATGTATCTCACTAGACTTTGGGAAGATACTTTATAACACTTTATACTCCTATAAAAATATAAAAAAATATTCCATATTGCACACTGATATAATACACTACACAACACTACACAATAGGACAATAGAGATGGCTTCTAAAGCAAAAATGCTTTTTCAATCGCAAACGGTTCCAACACAGAAAGGAGAACTATTTCATCAATATTGAACTGCACCTATACCTCCAGTTATTATAAAAAGTGCAGATAAATAAACAACAAGGGATATCCTTTGTAGTTGGACAGCAAATATTGGCAGGTGTTAATTCAACTTGGACAAAGACATTGAAGCTCCGATATTGAATTTTATTGTCACTTTTCTTTATTAAATTTTAGCAAGTTTTGTGGAAATGAATTATTTACTTTTATCAACGAATGTCACGTTTTTGTAACTGCGTGAGAAGGTTTTTGTTGTTTATTTTTTCGAGTGTGTGACAATATCTTTAACAAAAATATAAAAAAATGGCGAAATTTTCAGTTTATAATATACCTAGAGAATTTTCAAATCTTTTCGGAATGTCTTCTAGATAATAGAATTGGAAACATAATATTTTGAACACAGTTGCAATACAATACATGCGTTGCTTATTTTTATTGAAATGTTAGAAAAGCATGAATATAATCTACATAGTTGCTATTTTTACCACTATTACATAACGTATACATGACTCTATTAAGGACGAAATATTCAAACGTAGTAGTATGTACGCAATTTGTAGTTGAATCACGGACGCTGCATTGTTGAGTGTTACAGATCAAATAAGTGCACGGTATTTTAGGTCTTATATTCATGATACAGGGATGATATTTCTACGATATATTTTTTAATTTATGGGTGGTATTGTGGTGTTTGATACACCGGAGTATATTTTGATTGGGGCTTCCCGCTTGGGACTTTAAATCACTCAGGTATTGCGTTTGAAGAATGTTTTTCATAATAAATCGTATGATAATATATCTTTTGTGGACGCAGTGCAGACTGTTAATGTTGTGACTGCTTTTTCCTATTAAGTATTTTTTTAACTTTCTTGCATATACATCGTTTTTATTCTAAAACCTCATCTAAAACATACTTACGCTAAAACTATACTTACGTCGTAATTTTTAGTATGGAATAATTAACTTAGTTAAGGTTTTTATGATATGGGACTGAATTTGAATTGCTATTGGTAGATTTTTTTTCCGTTTTCTCCGTGTTGTCATAACTTGTATAAATTCTGAAGAAAATTAGGTGTAAAGGGTAATTTTCTAAACTAATCCATACTAATATTATAAATGCGAAAGTAACTCTGTCTGTCTGTCTGTTACTCAATCACGCCTAAACTACTGAACCAATTTTCATGAAATTTGGTATGGATATATTTTGATACCCGAGAAAGGACATAGGCTACTTTTTATCCCGGGAAAATGACGCAATCCCGGAAATCCCACGGGAACGGGGACTATGCGGGTTTTTCTTTGACTGCGCGGGCGAAGCCGCGGGCGGAAACCTAGTATATTATATTTTAACCAGCTGCGCTCCGCGGTTTCACCCGCAGTGCTCCGCTCTTGTTGGTCTTAGCGAGATGATATATAGCCTATACTCTATAGCCTTCCTCGATAAATGGGGTATCTAACACCGAAAGAATTTTTCGAATCGGACCAGTACTTGCTGAGATTAGCGCGTTCAAACCAACAAACTAACAAACTGTCTATCTCCATTTCATCAATTTTAGGTTTGTCAAGTTTGTCAAGAGAAAACAAAAAAAAATATTCGTTTAAACTTCCCGGTAATTCCTGTGGTATTTTGACAGGTTTCTCTCCCATAAAAGTGCAGTACGCCCTAATTTTAACTTTAACATAAACGCAAGATTTATAAGTTTTCATGCCATTTGATATTATTTCTAGCGAACTACGAGTTATATTAAATGTGCTCTACCTACATCTATTTTTTATTTCTAGCGTTATATTTTCTTATATAATATTTATTTTTTATTACCCGAGCGAAGTCAGATCCTAGTTGTTTTATAATAATTTTATAAAAAGAGTAGGATCGAACCCACAACCTTTTTACTAGAGGATGACAAATTTTTCATATCGAATTTTATCAACACAAGTGTAGATGAGATTACAATACTATTTCATTTGACCCATATTCGAAGTGTGCCCAATTTCTTACACCAATTGATAAAACTTATCTATAGATTATAGATTGTTTTTTTATATTTGGCAATACGATCTTTTCGTCATGTTAACAGATGTTTTTGTTTATATTATTTTAGAGTTATTAGCTCTTATTATAAATAGTTACCACTGTTCTAAATTCTAATCATTAGAACGTGACCATTTTATTATGAAAAATTGTCATGACATTGCCTACACTGATATTTGACACAACATGCATAATTAAAAGGTTGTAAGATATCCGATAAAAACATTTAAAAAACTTGAATGAAAATAAATTCACAAACAAGGCAACCTATTTTTTGGAGACACCAAACGGTGTCTATCTGTTTAGTCTCTACGGTGGCTGGAGATTTGTAGGTATGTGTAGGTATTCTTCTTCATAAATTATAATATTGAAAAAAAAAACAAAAGAAAATCAGAATATCGTAATATGTAATAGTGGCACGAGTAATGAAGTAATGAAAACATGCGTGGCTAATACAAATATTTTATAAAAAAAAAACAATTTTAGAATTAGACTAATAAGAGCTTTGTTTACATTCATTATCAGGAATTAGTGTTATCTCTTTTTAAAAGTGTAATATTATTATATACAATCCGAAAATAAGACGTTTGGAACCCTCGACGAGAGTTGTCCTAAACACCTAGATTCTAGAGTTATCATAATCTAGATTCTGCAATTATAACACATATATAAGCGCTGTCATTATTGCGTTGAATTGCAAACATTCCGATTAGTGGATATGCTAATTACTAACCTACAATTCTGAATATACACTGAAACGAACACGAGGTTCCAGCGTGATTGCTGTACAAACTAATAATATATCTCTCAGGTTAAGTGGTTAAAACTCGGAATTTATAAAGTCGGGCATTTGAAACCAGATGAACATGTTATATCAAAGGGTGTTTCAATTTATCTGTTCATATTTATCACAGCAATTTTCGTGTTTTATGATTTATATAAATAATTTATATGTACACAATAAATTGACAAATTTAAAGTGACCACAGATAGTAAAAACTAATTTTCAGGAGCCTGTGTCTTCAATGAACAATAACACAATATGACATGAAGATGAAACATAAAAAAAAAAAAATGGAACAAATTTGAGCTTATGATGATGTTGATGATATTTCTCTTCTCTTAGTATAAAAAAATATTGTGTCAAAGGTAGCTATGGTCTATGTATATCCAGGTCACAAATTTCGGCTTTGTCAGTCTGTTAGTCACGATCCACTGTACTGATTTATTCGTATAGATTGTTCCGAATTTGGGTCACGTACAATTATGTTGTCCTTCACCGCCATTAAATTGTATTAACGCAATGAGTAGGTTTTAATGTGTATACACACGTGAACCTTTGGATTAGACGGAGTTGGTTTGAATAATATAATATTTGTAAAACATTTTAAGGAATTGTTATGATAGATGCCTTAAATAGCTTCCAAAGTTCTAAACATAACACATATTATATCATTGAGTAAAACAGAAATGCCAACAATATAAATTATAGTTCCACAGAATACTATCTAAATAGATACTTGATGTAAACCCAGAGCTATACATTTTTTTTTAATTTTTTGTTTTTAAGCAACTAACCGTATAATATTTCGTATATGTCTATGTATATTTTCTATATGTCTATGTATATGTCTTCAGAATTTTTCAGTTTATAAGTAAGTATCTAAAGTAAAAAGTACAAAAGCTAAGTCAAGAGCTATTTTTATTATCTAGTCTTCAGTCTGTCTTAATTATTTAAATTAAAAAATAAATAATACGCTCTGCATCTCTAGAATGTAATACATTTAAAGGTTAATTAAACATAAAATGCTTTAATATTATATTGCTTTAATCTAATTATAATGAATAACCGTTAATTTCCGTGATCAATTTATGATAATTATTTGTTCATTAAGACTAAATATGTATAAAAAGTCGTAGAATATAATATTATGTAGTGCATGGGATCGAATACAGTTAAGAGGTATCGATAAACAATCCCGTTGAATTTTATTTATATACATTCATGTACCAAACCATTGTCAAAAATTTAAATACAGCTACAAGAACTTATTTGTTCCTTCCGTAGAGTTTTCTAATTATTTGCGCCATGCACGCATAAATTTAAAATAAATGAATGTGTAAAGGTTATTACGCAAGAATAAGTAAAACAACGATATTATTCATTTAAATATTTATTACAAATGTATTATTACTGAAGCGACAAAATAATGTAAAGTTCGCTGTCATACTTAATCTTTATTTTTATTATCTACATTCACCGAAACATTAGACGATATAATATTATGTTAAACTAAATCCAAATTCAACACAATATCTCAAAGAACGGTATCAATCCAAAAATAAATAAACTCTACACAAATATTCGAACTCTACCACAGAATTCTAATTAGACATTTAGCAATATTTGTATGAAAATTAGCTATTTAAACTAAAATTTATCGAGTTTTTCACCTTTGAACGATAGAGATACATTCAACAGTAACAGCAGTAGATTTTACATTTATACAAAATGGTTGATTGTTGAATTGTCATTGTCTAACTTAAGCGTGAAAACTGCACACGACAATAACTTAATGAATAAGTAATATTTAGTTCTGATATAGTTATCGGAGTGTATTGTTTTGCCACCACAGCGCGTATATTATGATTGTTATTTGTTGCAGGTGACCGCCGCCCGCCGCGGCCGCATAGTGGATTAGCGCACACATAACTTGAATCGGAACAGTCGCGGGCGGCGGGATCAAGTGCGGAACCGCCGGGCAGTGCGCACTGCGCACACGCCGCGCGCCGCCACTCCGCATCGCTCTGCCGCCGGGGAAACGCGTGCTCACTCCGCCGCCGAAAGTTTCGAAACAGCCTCTTACAAGTGTTGCAACCGCCGCCCGCAACACTCTCGTAATCGTGTGTCTATCGGAATTACGATTCGCAACATTTTTTTGTCGGTCGTTTTCACCGAGTGCATTCAGTGTGGAAGCCGCATTCCGAACCGGTGTTCTTTAATGGACGAGTGTACTACTGTGTGTGTTCAGTGACTGGTTTAGTGTCGCCGTGAACTAGTGCTTAGAAAGTTCCCCTCGAGTGAACCCTCCCGTGTCGTTCATAATGTAAGATTGATAAAAAGCTACTAGAAATGGCTCTCGGTGCGCTCAGTGAAAACGAGCGTCATTGCTTGGACGCAAAAAGCCAAGAACGACAGGACATCGAGAAACCGACGACGGACGTAAAGTCGAACGGTTTGAGAGTTCGCTTTCTCGACGAGGAGGGCAAAACTGAAAGAACGGTCGACGCCGATGAAGTGGACAGTGCCGTGAATCGGGTCAAAAAAATACACATTCTCAAAAACAGGAGCTCGAGCGAAACGAGCATTCTCTTGCGAAACACCTCTCTCATAAAGAGGCGTTCGACGGAGCGCAGATACAGCGATGGGAATCCAGACAGCTTGAATAACAATTCGCTCAGAGAGAATCTGAACGGCAAAAGTGAGATAGAAAAGACTGAAGACGGTACCAAAGAGAGTCACTTCCGACGCAACAGCAACGTGTACAGCGTCAACCAGGCGAAGACGTTGACGCCTGAGCGGAAGCGAATCCCGCTGACGATCCCGCGGCTGATCAGCCACAGAGAGCACGTGAAGAGCATTCTGCCCGCGGAAGTGTGTCTCGCAGATGTCGGTACCGGGAAGGACTTTACGGCCCGTGCGATTGGGAAGCTGTCCCGGGGTTTGGGGAGGCTGCTGCGTCGCACCAACAGCGTCCGGATCAGTGAGCCAGATCCTGTGTACAAAGTTGCGTATCTTGGAAACGTGCTCACCGGCTGGGCTAGAGGTGAGTTATCCTTATTTGCTACTGATAAGAACTTAGCTGATGTTTCCGCTACCATTACTTCTGTTATCATAACTGCAGTCGTACAGTTAATTCACAGAACAGATTGTGAGAAGTATGTTCAATTGTATCACTTGGGTGCGATTAAAACATGAACTTGTACCATAGAACACGGTTTTATCCGTCTGTATTTAAATTAACCATTTAAATGATTAAACGTACCTAGCTAGATCTTAAAGTTTTTTGTAATTACTTCCTGAGACAGGTAATTAAGCGACAATGTTCCGCCAACGAGGTTTTTGTAGAGTCTTCAAGTTCATACGTACTTAACAAAGATATTGAACATTTACATTAAATGAGCCTTTACGTAATTACTTAATACGCTAATGGTTTTTATGAAACAAATAAATGAAGTTATTTTTTATTTACATAGAGCCAGAATGTGAATTCTCTACATTTGTCATACATTAGGAACGTGTTGATAATGATACAATTTTTAATTAGTTTTTATGTCCGGTAAGCATAGAATCACCAAACTATGAATTTGATTTACAAATAATTATCCTTTTAGAATTATCTTATAGAAATATTTCCTATTATTAATCCAACTAAAATATTCCTATTCGTTATCAATTATTGGTTTTACGAGGATGAATCAGAAACTAATTTTGAAAGTGTTTATTGGTACAAGAGGCACATTTGTACATAAATTCAATTGAATTTAAACACCTGTTTGTTGCGATTATGTAAACAAACCGTTTCAAAATCATGTTCAAAAACATCACGTTTTCGTATCGGTAACTAGACTTTTATTGGATTTCGACGTTTTCGTTCAGAAACGGAGTCGGATTTAGGAAATTGTAAGGAAATCTTTAGTGTGAAATATTTCAAATTAATTGGAATTTATAGGTAATTTGCAAAGTAGCAATCATTGATAGCAAGGAATAATTAATTGGAATTCATAGCTAGTTTAAAAATAGAGTCTAATAAGAACTTGTTACAAGGCTTTTTATTACTAGAGTATGTAATATTTTGAAACATGAAATATAAATATATGAAATAATATTTAGATTGTTATTTATAAATATTATAGTTGCAATTCTTTAAAAATAATGATATCCCACCCACCATTCAAATAAAAGTCAACTTTAATTCATTAAATTAATTTTTCGTGATAAAAAAATATTATTATTTTCATTGTGTGTATTCATCAAGCCTATTCTTATAAGACACGTAATTGGATATTTTTGTGTTCTTATCAGACTCTTTGTAAAAATTCATATAAGCACATAAAAATATGTAATTATTGTTTACTTTTAATGCATTTGTTCGTATTTCATGCGGCGCTACCTAGAGCGATTGACGTGATTTACTAAAAAAATCGGAAAATGCAAACAATTACCTAAGATAGTCATATCAAGTAATAATTAAACCGTTTTAAATCCGTTTTATCTCCATGATATCTAAATTAAATAAAACATCATGCAGCAATCCTGCTGATCTAAATAAATACGGTAGTTTAATCTCGTACAATATGATTCACAGTTTAAATAAGAGATAGATTATAGTATTTAATTAATGAAGTAAATGCTATAAATGATATGGTTTTCTTTACTTAAGAGGATGAAGGATCTGTGCCATATTTGTTGTAGTGACTAGACAGGGGACTAGTCTTTTTTCCTTTTATATGTATAGATTTTATGAATGATTTGATGGACTGCGTGACTTCGCTCATGTACATATACTTTAATTATTATTTTTTAAATATTAAATTATTTGATTTGGATTTTGGGTTTTGAAATGGTAAATAGATAATTTTAAAATAAATATGTTTAAAGTATGCAATTCAATCGAATTTTGAAAATCAATAAAGAAGAAGTGTTTCTAATTCATATTTATATAAAAATGGGCGGAAATACTTAATATACTTACATATTGGTTTGGTTTACGAACAAATTATATTCAAATTTTATGTGTAGTTACGTGTGATTAAATTTTATACTTAATCAAAATCTGAAGTAATACCGATGCAATATCAATAAATTAAGATATTTGGTATTTGAAAAGATTTATGTGAGTTTTTAAATAACATTGGCGTAAGTCCAGCCAAAGCTTGTTGATTTAGTTTCTTAAAGGGCAATAACTTCAAATTAAATCAAACATGAATATAAAATTACATTCAATGTTCCGAAGATTAGGTAACTTAATGTTAAATAACAAGTTCTTTAAACTTTAAACTTTTAAAAATTCGCAATTAATTTTGGTTTCCTATCTAATTCGATAATATTGTGGAAATAAAACAATATTTTAGGTATAGATTTTTATCATTAACTAAACTCTATATCAAATTGTTTATCTTTATTCATGCAAGGGGATAGTACCTAAATAATATAATAAAATATTTTTGACTATATTTAATAACTAAATACTAAAAAAATAGCCATTACTAGGTAGTAGTTGAAACACAGCAAATCACAACGTGCGAGCGAGTAAAACCGCGTGCAGAAATCTATATTACAAACTCGTCCACAGGTCTTATCCATTAGTTTGAGGGATTTGAAACAACACAGAGGGTTTAACAAAGGCCAACACAACTAGTTCAAGGCGAGTGCATCTGAGCAAGACGACTTACTCTTTATTATCAGATCACTTATATTTAGAAATCTATTTAAAATCGCTCTATATAGGTATTTAACATAATAACATTAACGCTGGTTGCTATGTTAGTTCTGAGTGACATGCTATTTTTAACCGTCGTTCAAAGATGGAAGGTTCTTTTTAACTCGCGACGTAAAATGAAGGAGTTACAACAAAACAGGATTAAAGACCTATTAAATTATAATATATGGAAATGCAATTCATATATTTTTTGTGTAAAAGAGTAAAAACTTTTCATCTGGAATCAATTCTTTATTATTAATCCCAATGTAATAATTCATACTTTCAAAACTGCATTCTCGTCATTGAAAGACTTAACTTGTAAATATTATTTTCAAATATTACTATAGTGTAATTTTGTATTATATTCATATTATTAATAACCCACTTAATTAATAATTAATCACTAAACAGAATTCAATTAAATGCCGTTCAGACACAAGCCTCATTATAGACGACAATAAATTATTAATTTCTGAAATAACTATTCATTATTGGTTAAGTATTGTGTAAAATGTTAATGCAAAACAACTGTTTCGTTAATATCAATGTCTTGAAATCGATTACGGTAACTAAATTAAAATACTTATACTATACTATATGACTAAATAGAAAAATATGTTATTTTTATGGTGACTCGTTGGCAAGCGTTTGTATATAAATATGCAAAATACTGAAAAAAATTAAAAATATTATGTTTTATTTTTAGACCTATAAATATTCCATATGCAGATGAAATTGTGACCGATCAAAATAGCATTTAAAAATTCAATTATCAAAATGTGCCTTCTGTCATAACATAATCTATGATTAAATAACTAATTTGCTCAAGTGTTTTGCATAATTCGTATTTATTTTAAACGATCACAGTTTAATATAATCGGTATATTTATAATATTTGGAATGTAACACATTGCAGCAAGCGCTATAAATTTAGCAATTTCGATGCATCTGGAAAAATATTTTCGAGCTTAACAGAGCGTAGATTGTAAAGATACGTGTGATGTTGCAATTTTTCCATGTGAATAAATTACATTTGTCTGTTCGTGATGTATAGACATACACACAGATAGACATCTGTATGTAGATGTATAGTAGTTATAAAATATTTTTTTAGTTGTATGTTATGTTGTATATGGATTTATAATAATCAAACAAAATTAATTGTTTAACTTTTCGTCTGTGTATTCTGAATAATCTTCGAAACGGTTGTTACAAAATTGCAGCTATCTGAAAATAATGAAATGAAAATTAGATGAAAATAATATCTAATTAAAATGTAACAATATTTTAAAAATATCTACCTACTAGGTAATTAGGTATGTCAGATTAAAACCGAGTTTAGCTTAAGGTTCGTGTTATCATAATTATAGAAAATGAAACCAGTAGGTACAGATTAAAATGAATAGATTTACCTAAGTAAAACTATATTTTGCTTAAACAGAGCAATATTTGTTGAAATTTGGTTAGCCGATAGTTTACTTGAATAACATTTCCTGGAATCAGCCGATAAGCCTCGTTAGTTATCAATTTATACCTAACTAGCTTACCGCCCGCGGCTTCGCCCGCTTTGTCTAAAACCTAATAAATTATATACTAAAACCTTTCTCTTGAATCACTCTATCTATTAAAAAAAACCGCATCAAAATCCGTTGCGTAGTTTTAAAGATTTAAGCATACAAAGGGACATAGGGACAGAGAAAGCGACTTTGTTTTATACTATGTAGTGATTATGTATACAAGAACAGTCGATTAAATATTAAAATTGAATCTGCTCAATGGATGATCGGTATTACATACCTGTGTGTAATGAGAACAATTCATTATTCTGTCTTATTACGTGTTGAAGTTATCGGTGGAATTCTATGAATCATTATTATATCATACTGTATATAAAGACCTTAGACTATATCTAATATGAATAGTCCATCTTTTTTTTTTATTGTTGATAGGGAAGCGCTTGACCACAATCTCGCCTGATGTTAAGCTGAGATGTGGTCTAAGATGGAACGCGCTTCCCTAGAAGGTACCTGTTCACTCTACGCTTGAATCCATCTTATTTATTCTACATAAATAATAATTTAAACATAAAAAAGATTTTATGGTGCATAATTGGTTTGAATTTAAGTTAAATGATAATTAGTTTTACCAATTTTTTTTTAAATTTAATGTGTGTGACTTTGCTTAACAATATAGGATAGTTTTTTATCCGGATTAAATAAAAAGAGATAAATTAAAGGAATCACGTGGCGTAAAATTCGGTACAATAACGTAATTAATATGTGTGAACCAATTTTTTGTGGACAAGCGTTTAATGTGTCTGACATTTGTGGGAATTTTGCATTTTTGTTAAATTCTCATCAATATTATTTTTTCGCTTCACGTTTGACTTATTACATAGGTATTCCTTAGGTAATTATAATCTTGTATTTTTAATTATACAAGATGGCAGCTAAACAGATCTGAGCCACTCTGAGCTCAGCTTTGTATGACAGACAATTAAAGAACTTGTATTTTTTCGCAGCTTTGGATCAGCGAACAATTTATTAGCATAATTATATTAAAACATTTATTTTTTGAAGGAACTCTGCCTTATCTACTAATTGTACTATAATAGTTATATTCATTTTTTTTAAATGATACGTGATTATGTTATGTTTTATTAAATGACGTATTACTATGCACATAAAAATGTTATGTCTCATAGAATACGGTCAACTCTTGTTAGATATATCTACGACTCAATATATTACTTATGTACATTTTTATATTGTTTTTTTTTTGAAAAACTGAACCCTGCAAGATTGAGGCGATTTTTTAAAGGTAAGACCTCAAATTTCGTTATTACGATATCGACGGTATTCTCGTATTAGTTATTTTCGTTATTTGTTAACGATTTACATTTGTACCCATAAAGCCTTTAACACACAACCTTACACAACAGTTTACAGTATATATTGACTAGTTTTGTAAAGCATATACATTACTTTGTAACGGATAGTTAATATCGTGTAAACTCAAACTCAAACATTCAAACTCAAACATTTATTTATTCAATTAGACTACTTTTAGTAGCACTTTCGAATCGTCATTACATTTAAAGTATTTTTAACATTTACCACCGATTCGGAAAGCAGTATCTATGGAGAAGAACCGGCAAGAAACTCCATAGTTGCTCTTTTAAAATCATTTCAATATTACATAATCTGTAACTTAAATCTAACTACATAATATTAAATCATAATATGCCAAAGAACTGTCCTGTGGTTCTTACGCGACAACCCTCCATGGATTTTCATCTTCCATATATTCCTTAATGCTATAATAGGCTCTCTGAACTAATATATTTTTTACATATGTTTTAAATTTAGCACTACCAAACTCTTTAATATTATGAGGAATTCTATTGTAAAAGCGTATACCTTGACCCATAAATGAATTTTTAACTTTAGCTAATCGGAAAAATGGCATTTCAATTCTATTTCTGTTCCTTGTGCCATAACAGTGTCTATCTCCTACTCTTGTGTGTAAGTCGGCGTTTTTGTGTACATGCAAAATATTATTAAATATATACTGTGATGGTACAGTAAGGATACCAGTATTCTTAAAGAGATCTCTTAGTGAGTGCCGAGCACGTAAATTATATATAGAGCGAATGGCTCTTTTCTGTAAGATAAATATAGTTTCTATATCTGCTGCCCTGCCCCATAGTAGAATTCCATAGGACATGATACTATGAAAGTAGCTGAAATAAACCAATCTAGCTGTATCTTCATCGGTGAGATGCCTTACCTTTCGGACTGCATATGCTGCTGAACTGAGCTTACCTGCAGCGGTGTTGACATGGGCTCCCCACTGTAGTTTCTCGTCCAATGTTAACCCAAGAAATACAGTCGATTCTGCAGGTTGTAATACCTCCCCGTTCAAGGTAATATTTCTGCTCAACTTTTTAACGTTAGGTAGTAAAAATTCAACACAAGTTGTTTTTTTGGCATTTAATAATAAATTATTAGCAGTAAACCAGTCGGATATGTGTAAAAGAGTACTGTTCACTTCGTCAACATTTGGGTCATGCCTATCCACATTGAATATTAATGAGGTATCATCCGCAAACAGAACTATTTCACACCTATCCTGTAAATAATAAGGTAGATCATTGATATATACCAAGAACAAGAAGGGTCCTAAAATAGATCCTTGTGGAACACCAATGTTAATTGACGCACCACTAGAACGTTCTCCATTAACAACTACAGTTTGTATCCTATCATGCAGGTATGAGGCTATAAGGTTCTGAGCTTGTCCTTTAATCCCATAGTGATTAAGTTTACGCAATAAAGTACAATGTTCAACGCAGTCAAATGCCTTGGAGAGGTCACAAAATATCCCCAAAGCATTTTTTGAGTTTTCCCATGCCTTATATATATGTGTTAGTAGTGCAACTCCAGCATCTGTGGTTGAGCGCCCCTTTGTGAAACCAAACTGTTTGGTGTGCAGCAAATTATTAGAAGCAAAGTGACTAGTCAATTGGTTTAATATTAACTTTTCGAAAACTTTACTAATTAATGTTGGTAAAATCGAGATAGGTCTATAGTTGTTACAGTCTTCTTGATCGCCTTTCTTAAATAGAGGTATAACTTTACTAAGCTTTAGTAAATTAGGAAATGTACCATAGTCACAACACTTATTAAATATGAAAGCTAAATTGTTTGCAATATTTTCTATTATATTATTAACTAAATTTACGGACATTCCCCAAAGATCACAAGTATTTTTTAAATTAAGTGTCTTAAATGCTGTAACAATATCATTAGCAGTTACGTGACGCAATTCAAATAATGTACTGCACCCCGCAACATGGTCCCTCAAAAAGGTCTCTGCAAGTACTGAAGACGAATTTAAATTATTAGTAATGCTAGCAGGGACACTACTAAAGAAATCTTCAAAAGCAAGCGCAACATCAGCATTTTTGTCAATAACCATGCCATTATTTACAAGTTTTATGGTATTACTTGATTTGCTTTTACCCATTTCACCATTAATAATAGACCAAACTGTTTTAACTTTATTATCCGAGTCGCGTATTTTATCCCTGATATACAAACGCTTCGCAGTAAAACAAACAATTTTAAAAGTTTTTGAGTAATTTCTAACATAACTAAGAAAAGATGGATCTTTATTATATTGCTTCATACCATATAACTCATAAAGAACAATCCTACACCTATGTATGCTAGGTGTCGCCCATTTACTAAATGGTAAATCCTTGGTAATATTTAAAGATTTAACTTTAAATATTTTTTCAAATTCATTATGAACTAAATTAAAAAGATTTTTAAACATTTCACAAGGATTATTATGACAGGATTGATCATTCAGTACGGGCAGGTTTTTATTAATATTATCTCTAAATTTATTAATGCCTTTTTTAGTTATAGGCCTAACATTAATTCTTTTAAATTCAGGTAAGCAATCCCATTCAAAAACTACTTTCTGGCCACAGTGATCCGAAGTGAGTGTATTGAGAATATTTTTCTCTAAACAGATGCAGTCGCAGTATATAATATTATCAATACAGGTTGCAGAAGTAGGTGTAATTCGTGTGGGTTCATTAAAAAGTTTATACAGATTAAATGACTGAAACAAATTAACAATTCGTGTTGCCGTTTGTGTTTGTAAAAGTATATCAATATTAAAATCACCACATACTATAACTTTTTTTTTACTCCTACTTAAACGCTTTAATATTTCTTCCATGACTGTCTCAAACATATTAAAGTCACTGGAAGGGGGTCTATAAACGCAAACAATAATGTAACGCTCCAGTTCAACACAGGACAGTTCAATGGTCCGTTCTACAGAAAGACTAACAATGTCAGTTCGTTCTTTGCATTTTACACTATTATGTACAAAAATAAGAGAACCTCCATGAATAGCATATGTCCTGAAGTATATACTTTTTAATTTATAATTATCAATATTTATTAACAACTGACATTGTTTAAGCCAATGTTCTGTTACACAAAAAACCTTAATACTATTATGATTTAAAAACAATTCTATTTCTAATAATTTGCTAGCCAAGCCTTGAATGTTTTGATGTACAATAGAAAAAGTCTGCTTAGCTGTTGTCTTATATACTAGTTTAAATCTAGCTTAGGGCTAGATTTTCTATCAACACTAGGTTGGTGTATATAATTACTACTACATAAAATTATAGTAGATCCAGGGTCTGATACCGAACATGTACCAGACTGGTTAATATTATAATATGCTATTAACATAGCAAGTTCTCGCTTATATCTAGATGGCAGATACACTGTATTCTTTGTCAAAGTAAAAGATTTAATACACAAATTAATGTCAAAGTAAATAAATGCATCACGATGATGATTTGTTACATTATACAATTTTAAATTCATATTATGAATTAATCTATTTTGTTCTTGTGTCAAACCAGGTAGGTATGGCAATGTACACAACACAAATTTACATTTAGTCTTACTACTAATTTCCAACATTTTTTGAAATCCTACATCAATATCCTTATTTTTTACATTTAAACTATCTCCATAAAGTATAATTACAATATTATTCTTATTAAAGCTGAAATGATCAAGTGATTTGATTATATAATTAAATGAACTGTTAGGAGTGCAAATATTAGTGACTTTAAGCCCTAAATTGTTGAGCATAGCGCCAAAACCCTGACCAATATTATCTGACAACACAATAATTTCCTGCTCGGAAAGGTGTTTAGTTTTACTAGTTGAAATTGTTGTCACGGGTTTTACACTATGTATGTCTGTGCAGTCAAGCTTATGGGGCGACGTTTGCTCATAGTCACTTTTTGAACACTGACATACATATTTATTGGTCAGCGACTCAAAGCGATCCATATTTTCAGTACTCAACTTAATTAAGTCATCTGCCTGTTGTATATGCTCGTTTATTTGTATTTGAGCAGCAGAATATTTCTGGTTAAACAGAGTTACATTCCGATGGACTTTCATCTGTCATGCGTCAAGGCGTCCCAACTCGCAATGGTGTTGAGATTGTGATCATGGTGGTAGCGGAAAGCGATTGTTGAATTGTAAAAATCGTATACATATATGTTAACGGAAATGTATGAAATCAAGGAATTGTATACAAATCCTAGAAAATGTGTACAATTCCGATACCATTTAGGAAATGTATAAAATATTGTTTAATAAACTATTTAATGCATAGATATCCTAGGAAATGTATAATCTTTCTCGGAATTGTATATAATTCCAATATCGTATTAGGAAATGTATAAAGTAAATGATTTCTGTAATAAAACACTGTATCGGGTAACAGTCTTACCGTAAAATAATAATAATATGTTCATATTATCTTGCTAATTAACATTTCTTAAATCAACTTATATTCAATCAAATCAAATTTTCATTTGGTAAGTAATCAGTCCCCTCGTCCCGCTGTCCCCGTGTACACGTCCCAGTCGGATTGTATAATCCGCCGTATTACCAACGGCCGGCATTTTGTAATATGCCGAAATTCGTCTTTTTCCAAAATTCATCAAAAAGACGGTCGCGAGCCGACGGAGCCCCACTTCGAGGGGCTCCTATTTCTATGTAGTTTTAAAAAACACGAACCTAACCTAACCCACCCCCTTATCCAAACCAAAAATTTCTGATTACGAATTTTCGGCCCTCCTCCCCTCGTCCCGCGTACCTTCCAATATCTTAGATGTTTTACATTTCCGATTGCTATTTAGGAAATGTATAGATTTCCTAGGCAATGTGTATAAAATAATTTATATTTCACACATTTCCGTGCGATTTTAGGAATTACATACATTTCCTAGGAATTTTATACAATGACGGATTACATACATTTCCGTTAACATATATAATAACTAAAACGAAATAGATAAATAAATATAAAGTCATACCTATTACATATATTATAGGTATAGTCATTCAAGAAAAAAGAATTATATAGATTTCCACTGCTTCTTTATAATGATTGTATCAGTGCAGAAGTTCTTGAGCTAATTCATTACAAATAGAAGAACTAAGAAGGTAATCATATCCATTTTAGAAAAAAAAAAATCGGTCACCTACCTTGACAAACTTTCCTAATTTATCGCTATTATCGTTCCTCACTTATTTAGCCTTAGCTACTAGTGCTTATACCTCTGTAATGCAACACTACTTCACAAAACAATACATTATTTATTATCTTTACATTCAATTTCTCTATCGCTACCGCTCGTCCGTCACCACGGTATTAGAACTGTCTGATAGAAACCAAATGTTGCGGAACGGGAGGCGGGAATCTAGACGCTAGTTTTGTAGATTATGTTTTATTATATCCAATTTATATTTATTTTGTAATAAATATTGATTCAGTAAATAAGTAGAAAGTGTAATCAATAGTTTTAAATATAACTTACCATATTATTATAACTTTTGGATCGTTGAACGTTCTCACTCCTGCATTAGAATATATTTATCAAAATAATGTAGAGAAACATGTTATATAGAAATTGAAATATTGTTTTGTCATATCATTCGTTATAAAGCAAGTACCTAGCTATGTACATTGTATACAGTACTATGTACTTACAGGCAAAATTACCGTTGTTAATTTATTTAACTCTCAAAGGACGTTCTGATGTAAAATATTTACATTTTTCTAGCTCGTTGATTGCTAAACGTTTAAATTTTTCGCTTTGCTTCGTTAACCAACCAGTCACATAAGAACTCCCGCTTATATGGCCGTTCATATGCTACAGAGGTCAAGCTATAACTACACTATAACCACAGTTGACAGAATAAATATACGTAACTTTGTCATTTTGGTATGTTGATAAAAAGTAATAATTAAAAACTCTAACAGGAAAACATAAAATTTTTAAATACCACAGTAGCAAAAAAATACTTTAGTAGTTTACGTAATTTTTAAAGAAATTATTATAAAGTATTAGGTAATGACATTCTTATTAGCATGATATATTCATGTGATAAATATCATTTTTAGGGTTCCGTAGCCAAAATGGCAAAAACGGAACCCTTAT
>CAJQZM010036242.1:0-17268 GCA_907164665.1 Colias nastes
GTAGTATTTTGTATACATCTCAAAATTAGAAAAACTGTCACGTATTAAAACGATTTTTTTTCGTTTGTTGTATATGTATTGCATGTATTAACCCTTAAATTGATTTCGTCCGTTTTAAAGGACATAGTATTTACACACATGCTGGCGCTGTTACAGTAGACCTAGGCATTGCCAATTGGTATATTGGGAAGGTACTAGCTATGTCCTTCGCGTACATGCAGGTTTCGTTAGCGAAGCGAAGTACAGTCGCGAATGGTGACCATTTGAAATTTGCAAAAAACGGATCTTTTGACTCTCCTGATAAAATTGGTAATAACTGTAAGTATTTTGGCTATTTTGCTTATAATGTTATATTATTAGTTAGAATACGATTGTAAGTATAGTATTTTGACATAATTTTTACATATTTTACAATATTTGGAATAAAAATCTTAGTTTATTTATGATGTCCCATAAAACGGACGTTGACAACTTGGAGTATACACTAGAGTATTCTTCACATGTCCTATGTAACGGACGTTGCCAATAAGGCCCTCCATTTTCAAGGTCATCATTTTGATATATTTTTCTCTATTTTTATTATGTTTTACAGGAGCATGACTTGGCAATCAATTAAAAATTCCCTCACTACCTCTGGCGGAAGTTGAAGAGTCTGGCGTTGAGTTGAGATGACGATTTCGAAGGAAATGTAGACCTACGGGAGTGATTTCACTATGATAACAGTGTCAATCATTTACCCCAAGCACCATACCTCCGGAATTATACGACATGTTGATTTGAGACACAATGAAGACCCAAAAAGTCAGAATTTTTACCATCACAAAATATTATTGCCGCAGAATTACAGCCATTCCATGCGGTGCGAGATGAATCTTTCCTATTTCTCAGTAGTTCTTCAGCCACAGCATCATGTTACTTACCAGGAATACCACCCAATGTTTGAAAATTTAAATAATAATACCTTAAAAATTAAAAAAAAAAACTGGCAGCAAAGGGATATATATGCCAAAGACTCCAAAAAAAAAAGCGATTTAAATTTCCTGTTTGTTTTGGTACTTCAGGCATGGTATACGACTTCTTTGCATACGATGAAACAAACACATTTCAATCTGTACAATTTAGTGAATGGGAAGAGGACTTTCTTGGTGTATTAGATAAGTTGTCAGGCTATGTAATACTATTTCTATTCCAATTCTTAGCATATTCTTAGGCTGTGATTTTTTGTAGTGTCGTTTTTTAAAATCCATTATTTTTAACAATATCGTTAAAGTTTTAACCAATATTTTAAGACAGATGTTTGAAAAGCTTATACTAGATCGTCCATAATTATAATTTGATAATAATTTTGAATAACAGAGTTGAAAATGTGCATTGTATTCATGTACCACGGTTGCAGGAATAATGTGCAATGTCCGTTATATGTGACGGTTCGAACATGTACATATAATTGGCAATGTCCGTTTTATGTGACATAGTGAAAACAATAGAAAAAATTAAAATTTTTAATTTTTTTTTTCATTTTCCTCTTTTCTATCCTAATTCCAACACATCCTCCAAATTTGAACATTATACACACAAGTTATCTAGGGGTGACAATTTAAGGGTTAAGACAATATCCGGCCGGAGCTGGGGTGAACAGCTAGTATAATTTTAATAGTAATCGCAATTACGTTATTACACCGAACTGCTGAACAAAATTTCATGTATTCTATATTCTATTCTATACTTTTATAAAGATTACGAGTTTGTTTGTCGGATTGAACGCGGTTATCTCTGGAACTACTGGTCCGATTTGCAAAAATATTTCATTGTTAGATAGCCCACGTATCGAGGAAGGCTATAATATAAATATAATGACGCTTAAACAAAGCAAGCTCTACAACCTTATATAATGTAATATAATTTATATTACACAATCTTTACGCTCATACGAATAGGAACAGAGCAATGCGGGTAAAACCGCGTGGCGAAGATAGTATTTTCTATTAGGTATATAAAGCTATATTTATATATAGATGGAGGTAATTTGGGAAAGGCGTCGCTCGTCACACACTGCACAACAAAGCTTTTACAAAGTTTCACCCTCCGGTTAAAATTCAGCCCTTCAAGTTTTATTTTTTGCGACAAAAAGAAACCTCCCTACAAAGTCTAATGTTCCTATCACCTAAAACGTAACTTACTCAGCGATTTTCGCATTGAAAATAAACTTAGGTAATAATTGATTGATCTTACAGTCAAAAATTACATTATTATTAAAAATTATGAACGAATTTTCTACTATAATATAATTTATATCCATATATATGTGTGCTAAATTTCATTTTAATCGGTTCTCAGTAGTATTTACGTGAAAGAGTAACAAACATACATAGGTACACATACATCCATCCCCACAAACTTTCGCATTTATAATATTAGTAGGATAGGATGGGATTATGTACTGTAGACTGTTATAGTAGGATATGTAGGTAATAGACATACATAGCTATGTATATAACTAGAACGAAGCCAACCACTGAAACTAGTAATAAAATACTCAATTACCAATTACACAGAAACATCACTTTTTCATTGATTACAAGGACGTGCATTTCTTTGATTTCCAAATGGGGAAAACCCCTCACCCTTGTGCACCCCAATATATTTATTGTTTTGTGAAAAGCTGCTTCAGACACCCCTATAGTCCTATATCTATAAATACAATTATACATGAAAACAGAAAGTGCTAATTCTTCTTTTGCTTATATCTGTGTTTGCCGCGATTCATTTTATGTTTAAAATCTGATATGTGGTCTTAAATAAATTACCTATACAGGTAATTTTTGTAAATCACGATCAACAAGCTATAATATGTTTGTAAAATTTAAATTTTGATTTAACTTATAGTGTAAATAAAGTTCTTTTCCAGACCTACCTTTAAAGCTAGAAGATATAGGTATGTACCTAATAGGTATTAATTTAAAATTAATACGAACCCAATCAAGAATAGACTGATTCGAATTGCAGTAATATTTCCACTGGTAGTATTTTTTTCCTTTTTTAAGTCAACAACAAACTAATTTTAGTCCTGAATTATCTATACTAATATTATAAAGCTGAAGAGTTTGTTTGTTTGAACGCGCTAATCTCAGGAACTACTGATTTGAAAAATTCTTACGGTGTAAGATAGCCCATTCATCGAGGAAGGCTATAGGCTATGTATCATCACGCTAAGACCAACAGGAGCTGAGCCACACGGGTGAAACCGCGGAGCGCAGCTAGTTTAGGTATAAATACGTATCCAGTTTTCGGTTTTATTTAGTAAGCCTTTAGGTGCTTTTAGTAAGCATATTGTTACATTCGTTTTACGTGTCAATGTCACATCAAAATATTGTTATCTATATGGGACAGGAAATCCGTTTTCACGCGATACATTTTTGCTACGCTTTGTAAGTTAATTCTTATATTTTTTTACATAAATATTCTTGAGAAAATTATTTACATACTAATATTTTTTTTACAATTAATGTTTTGAATATTTTTGCACACAATAATTTACTTCGACATTTCTATTCCTCATTTTATTCTATATTATTTATCTTTATCCATAAATGTATAAAATCTTCTTAGCTATGTATAATGTAGATACAAAAATCATAGCATGAAATCACTCTGTTGCGACGTGAAAGAAAGACAAACAAACACAATTTTGCTTTTATGATATTAATTCATTTTTCTCTACAAATAATGACTGAGTTAAAGTAAAAAGGTGTAGGTATCATTAATGTATTACTTATTATGTAAACAGATAGGTACAAATTACACTTTTCTTTTTTAGTCTGTGGCACTCTTCGTCTACTTTTTTATCCATAAAAAAACTACAAGAATTATTCAATAAAACAGTGTTCCATATAACAAATTGTTCAACAAATAGAACCCGATCTATCAATAACATGATCAAAATAAACACTACCCAAGTAGGTATAAGATATTTCTCAAGATATTCTTCGTCATTAATCCATATTGCCATCCCTGTCACTCGTGAACAAATAATCAATCTGTCTCTATCGCACACTTGTCATTCTCAATCATGGTTTTTTCGATTCGTCACAGGTGCAATGACAGTATAAGATGAATATGAAGATAAAACGGTATCCATACTTTTAATAATTATCGAAAATTTTATAGTTTCAATTAGTAGAGTTCAATTGAACTATTTATATATGCAAGTTGTATAATTAGTTCTATGTTTGTTTTTAAGGAAATTTTTAATTAATACTGACGACTGACAACATGTAAAGTTTAAAATAAATACCATTGCCTTATAATATAATTGTCTGAATTCTCAGAAACGATACATTAATATGACTTCAAGAAACTTGCACTTTTAAAAAATAAACGCGTATTGTTCACGATACGCTTAAAAAAATTATGTACAATAGTAAAACAAAAGATGGCTACATCTCAACTGATACATTTAATTCTCTTCTTCAGTTTTTTCTGACTATTAAATTTAGTTCTACAAAAGATGAAAAGTAAAAAAAAACCTTAGTATCTACAAAAGTAAATAACAAATTTTTAATAACAATAAAATCAATAACATCACTACATCATCAAAACCCGAAGTTAATTTCTTCTATAAACCCTTAAAAAAAATCTAACAATAACGCTAAATTCATTGCAATGTTTTATCTGCGCTCCCACCATATACTACAAAATAACTGACCTTGCGTAACCGCGTAGGATCATGTTTTTGTGACTCCGACGCGGACGACATAGACCTTTGTTACCGCCACGCTTCACAAACTCTGGATTAAGGGGCCGTATCGATTTTAAGAGTGATTTTGACTTGTTTCTTTAATTCTTTAGGAGCTCGTTTAAAAAAACTAACTACTATGTTATATGAAGGTAATGGTATAATTTAAAATTCTCTAGAATATTCGATTATATAGATCTGCCGTAACAACGTTTGCGCTCCCGTATATAATCGAAAATTCTAGAGAAGTTTAAATTATTCCATTTCTTTCATAAAACATATAGTATGTATTTTTTTTATTGCAAATTTTTAAGCATTAACCTATCATTTAGTGTGTATTTTTTATTTTTTTTAACTCTGTTGTAAGAACTAGAAATTCGACGCCATATACGCATAAAATTTCATCAAAGTAAGGCTATTTTAACTTAGATGTTCTTTGAATTTTTCAATAAAAGTACATAAATTGCCTCGAACATATTTTAGGATGTCTCAGTGTCTTTACTGTAGTATATTTTATAAGAAAACTTCTTCTATTAAATTCCGTGTAAAATACAAAGACACGAACGTCCCGCATGGAAAAAATTGAAACACGCCTTAGGTTATTGGCTATTAAACAAACTGGACAATGAATATCAATAAATTGTCTCGAACGTATTTTAGATATTGAATGAATCTTTAATTTAAGATATCATCACACATTGTTACTAATTTAGTTTTGTTAAACGAGCTTCTAAAGAATTACAGAAACAAGTAAAAATCACTCTAAAATCGATAAGGACTCTTAACTGGTTCCATCAATTTAAACTAGGTTTAACCAGTACATCAGGTTAAACCAGGTTTAACTTTAGGGTTTAAAATGCGGTTTGTACTTTTTGTGCTATTAGTGCGGTCGAAAATAGCTGTTAATTTGATGGATAAAAATAAATCGAGTTTTACTGCTAATTATAGCCGGGTATTCATGTGGAATATAAATATTAAAAAGTTTGGAAAATCCAAAAGTGCACGCCTCATAATCTCAGTCGATATTTTTTTTTGTTTATTTAATAACAATTAAACCACATCGAATCAGACCCTGAAAAATGAAAGGGTTCTATTCCTGAGCATACTCAAGCGTAAGAGAAAAAAAAAGACTCGATTAGTAAAGTATTTCGGTCGCTATCGTGTTAACAAGAAAATCCTCACAGACACACGGACGTCCAAGACAGAACTTTTTTAAACTGTTTTTTAACTAGTTTAAATAACAAAAATGACATCAAAAATATCATGAATGTTAAAAATAGTGTTTTTTCTTAATATGTGTGTGTATGTATTATCTTACAAGTGCAATGTATGATACATAAAGACATTTTAAGTTTGAAAAATCAGATGTTTTGCGCGAAGTGACAGTAGTACCCACCTCAACGCTTCGCTTATGAGGCGTGCAATATACCTTAGTTTGAATAGAATAGAGAAGGCATCTTACGTACCTTTTGTTATTGGGCTAAATGCTACAATATACTTAGAATTTAAAGGAGTACCTGAGGTATATTGCAGGAGTGTATTCGACCGTAAAAAGTGAATATAGTTCTTCGATTTATTTAATTCACCACTAATTACTACCACCCTTACCACCCTGATCAAGCAAATTATTTCAAGAAAACTTTTAATATAGGATTAAACTCACTTGAAATTTTTCGTTCAATAAACTCACGTATTTCATACAGTGACAAAAATAACAAAATAAATAATACAAGAACATGTCAAATAATTCTTCAGGTTATACAAAATTAGTACAATACATTGAATATAGATCATTTCAAAGGAAAATCTATGAGTGTCTTGTTACATTGAGAAGGAACGGAGTGGCACTTCTATCATCATTAAGATTCAGACAGGCTACAACCCTCGTGGTTATTTAAGTCCTTTAATGTTATATAGATTTATTTATTTACTAGCTTATTATATAGCAGATTTTCTTTCGGCTTCGCCTAACCCGTTTCCCGCTCCCGTCTATTTGTATCCTATTTTTATCTTGTATTCCGTATTTTTTGTATTGAATTTAATCCAAATCAACTACTTAACAGTTGGGGCGTGAAGAAGAGACAGACAGACTGATTTATAATATTATTAGATAGATACTGGGGAAATAATCCCCAGTATCTATATAATGTGATAAACATACTAATTTAATTTTATACAGCTTGGCAAAGCTTAGTAAATACACCGCTGAGTCTACATAATTAGTTGAAGAATTTATTCTATTGTTTGCTCAAACGTGCTTATCTCAGAAACTACTGGTTCAAACTTGGAAAGCATAAAGAGTGAAAGAAAAATCATTTAAGGAACAGATGAAGTTGCATAGATAACAAATTAGGATGTTTAATTATAAACTAGCTTTCCACCCACTGCTTTTCTTGCGTGTCGTTCACGTATTTGCACAATAGCCTTTCCCCATACAAGTTTAATCCCCTATCTAATTAACACCCCTTTGTTTTCGAGACGAAAATAGCCCATGTCCTTCTTCAAGGTCTATTCTTGCTGAAATTTCTCGAAATCGATTTATTGTTTACTGAAGAGATTTATTATGATGTAATCAAAAGCTATTAAATTTAATAGAGTTAAAATATTGTATATATAACGTTGGCTAACTCAGTAAAATTGTATTGTTTTTTGATATTTAAAGTTCAATATTAGATATTAAAAAACCTTGACCACATTAATTAACGACCTTTGGACCAATTAATATTCTTTGTTATTTCTGTTTCTGTTCGAAAGTTTTTATTTTTATTTTGGGATGGATTAAAATATTGTGTTTTTTATAATGTTTTAAGATTTTTTCCCTCTCAATTATTTTGTTTAAGTATGTGCATTGCTATCAAAAATATTTGATTCTAAAATGCAGAATTCCGATTTAACCCTACAGTTGTCGCGTGGTCTACACGTGTAATCCGGTGATAAAAAATTGAAAATATCTAATAGCTCCAGTTATTTAATCCTTCGTGTACTCTAAGAGTTCTAACAGATGAACGGCAAGTTGTGAACGGCAGAGGCTACTTCAGCCGTCGCCACATGTCGACGGAATAATGTGAATTATTTGATATTATTACGACTGAAAAAGAGGTAGAGGTATTTTTTGTTGTAGTAGTTTTTTATAATCATAAAAGATATTATGGTTGTATGTTTTGTTGATGATTTTAAATAGAAAATTTACAGTAATGAAGATTTATAAATAAATAAACAGACTTTTTAATCTATTTGTGTACTTTTTCTTGTTTTATAAATAGTATACCCTTGTAGACCACGCGACCTCACGTCACTTTTAGTTACGCGATTACTGTAGGGTTAACTTTCTTCAGTTCGTATAATTAATGTATCTATAATATAACGGTTAACTAACGCCAACACGAGGACAAATTCCTTCTAAAGAATGTCTGCAATAAACAATGTAAAAACACCACTACAAAAACATAACAAAAGGTCGTACACGAATTTAATGCGAATTATTAAAGAACAAAGAATACACAGTACATAGTAAAGGTTAATTTTTCCAAGTAAAACACGAAACAGTTATAACAGTCCCCGTTTTTTCAAATTCCACCATCGAGTTTCAGGCATAATGAAAAGTTCCCCTTTCTACCGTGAATTAGAAAGGGTTGCCACCAAGGGTCACATGTTACAGGTATAACGCGATTTATGGGCAATTTATGTTGTGTCCAAATGAATTTATTAAAACGATACGTGTATCCGAGTTGGTTGTAAATTTAAATGAGAGTAAAAAAGCATTTTTCTTGCTTATATTATAGCATAAAAATTCACTAGTAAAATCAGTCATTTATTGTATGTTATTTCATTTAAAAAAATACAATAAATGACTTTTTAAAATAATCGATTACAGTAGTTGATTAAATAAACGAAACATTGAAGAAATAATTTTACAGACTATAGAATTTAATTTCTGAGTCCGAATTTAGACTTATAATAGATTTGGAATAATATAATAGATTTAGATTAGACCACGCATGTCTAAGTGATCTAAAATTAAGATCGCTTAAATTATACATTTATTTTGGGATACACGGATACACTTAGTCTGCATTTTCAGTTTTATCACATTGACTTTTTGATTTAGTAAGAGTGGTTCTACATTAAGTTAGCAAATGTGGCTGATAATAATTATGCTTCAAGTCTTCACACACACTTTGGTAACAGTATTACTACAGTCCGTAAGGTATACGCTGATCTTTTGCTTTTGCGTGAGTTTACATAGATAGTGTGTTGATAAGACGGTTTCCTTTGATTGCCTTATAGCGGTTTATATAGTTTGTCTGTCTAGCGTATTGAGTGAAGTCAGCCGTTTCTGGCAGTACTTTTGACGATCACTCACTTATATGCAAAGCTCAGATTACACTTCGCGGACTACACCTATCTAGACTTTTAAGAAAGACCTAGAACTAAACCTTTTCCTACAACATACGTCACCCTAACAAATGTCACTTGACACCAGCTACTGACCTTTCCAATGTCTAGGCGCGATAGTGTAAGTATCCGTTAACAATACAGCCTTTCACCTTTTTAATAGTGCTACGAAATATCGGCCTGTGTTTTCATAGATATAGATACGATTTTCCCGTGACGTAATATTGTGTATATGCCCTGATTACATAAGTCGAGTGTCCTTATTCACACTTTGCAAGTATATCATTTTATTATTTGTGGGAAAGTGGCAATCGAAAATATAATAATCTGTCGATGTCCTTCAGGAATTGTAGTTTTCTACTGGGGAATCTTCCTAGTAAGGTAAGTTGTTTATAAGCTTATAAGGCACAAATATACAAAAACGCCCTAGCACAAATTACTTAGTAAACAAGTAAATAACTTAAAAATTTGTGTCTTAAGTTATATTCATGTAGGTAAATAACCTTATTTTAATAACACAAAAGTTATTTTATTATACTACCAATATGGAAATTCTTTCTTCCTGGTGATACTAGAATATATCTTAAGCTAGACTTTAACAATAACATAGACGCAAGGTTAAATTTCAGATAAGATAAGCTTCGATAAGGCATAATATATAAATAACTCACACTGAACTCAACCTAAAGAAAAACATAATATTAATATAATACATAATATTGTACTCTAAAATTACCAAAATTCTCTGTAAAAACAATGAATATTCAAAACAAGCAAATTAATATCTCAAAACAACGATCTTCAATGAGATTAAAAGGAGTTAACTCGAGTGAAAACATTAAATTGAACTACAAAGCTAGCTCATTTACAAATTAATTTATGTAAAAGGAATGTTCTGGAAATTATCCGAAACTCCAAACTTCACCGAACCTTTTTCCTTGATACCTACCGTTGTATGTCAATAATTGAATACCAAATTCTGTCACGTGTATATGCGTAGGTGGTTTTTAATTACAGTATCACAAATGATCACAAAGGGAACACCTAATTGTAGACTGTTTGTAAAATTAAATACATGTTTAGCAAAACGATTGCTATAGAAATAAAGGCCCTTCCAATCATAAGTGGAAAATTTGTAACTTTTTTAAATACATGTTGTTATTTACAAGAAATTTAATAAACCTATTTATGGAACTTACCTTCCATGTAAAGATTTATTTTTCCTGACAATTTATAAGTCGTATATAGTTAGTAGGTAGATGTTATGAATCGAAAACACAAACAGAAAACTAAACACACAATATCCCAAAACAATGTTGTAGATAATTCAAAAAGCGGTCTATCAAAACAAGTCCATATCTCACCTAACATCTATTATCTTTATCACTCACAACTAAAAAGAAACTTTTTATCAGCTCGATCAATGCTTGAGAGCAATAATTTAGTTCTATCGCCCAAGAAATCTGGTGAACTGTTGAACGTAGCCGGGAAAGATTTCAATTTGACTGAATTTATAGTCTCCTACAGCGTACAAATATTACTGGTTAGAGACATCCACTATTCTAACATGAATTTATGGAAGTTTCTAGTAGTTTTAATATTTTATTTTGATTATATTGCAGTGGCTGACGCCTTACCACATAAATACGTCGTGCTATATTATTTTGATATTTTGTTTATGAAAGCTTAAGATTTTTGTATGAGTTTTATATGCATGTACATAATCCCTACTAATATTATAAATGCGAAAGTATGTCTGTCTGTCTGTCTGTCTGTCTGTTACGCTATCCCGCTTAAACCTTTCAACCGATTTTGATGAAATTTGGCACAGACAATCTTTAGACCCTGAGAAAGAACATAGGCTACCTGTTATCAAAACACCACGCGGGCGAAGCCGCGGGCGGAAGCTAGTAAAATATAATCATAACATGACCTTTCACATAAGTAGGTACCAGAAAAGTATTTATTGGTTAAAATTTTGTAGTATACAGGAATTCAAAACCTAATTATAAATGAAATCTGTCGTCACATACTTAGTACATAATATTATGTAAACGAGGCACTTACTGGGATATAATTAAAAAATACATACAACAAAAATACATATAAACCTACATACTTCATCTTCATGCTTGTAAAACGCAAAAAACAGGCTGATCTAATACACCAATCCATAGGCAAGTAAACAAAAAGATTACCTCTCTGCCCACTTGGTCAGATTTAGCCCATAATTGGCCAAAACGATAAACAAAGATCCCTCATAAACAAATGCTAAAAATAAAGGTCTCTCGCATAAAGAAAAAGCCATTGGCCCAAATCGCACTTACGAATTATGATTGTTGGTCCCCAAGTCGTCCCTTGCCTAAATAAAGGGCCGTTTGCAGTTTTGTCTGTTTTGTTCTAACGAGCTATTTACGGTCAGCAAATAAAATTGGGTCCATTAGATTTACCTAAACGTAACGCGTCGATTGCTTTGGGAATTATAAACTTTTTTAAATAATATTTCCAGTAGCAAGTTTAATAAGAAAATGGTGTTATGAATTGTAATTTTAGTGCCAGTGGTATAGTCTACACTATAGATAAATAAAGAGCTTTTTGTAAATCCCAGAAAGCTTTAAATTCGAAGCAATTATTCGAATTAACAAGAATTGGCCTTCCAATTCAACCTAGAAGATATAAAACATTACGTATTTTGATAAATTGTGTTATTCTTTCCTTGCATTTTCGTTTTGATCTTTGCATCCACTAATAAATCTATAATTAAAATATTTAACTCAATATCTAGATCTATAATATCCCCATATTAATTGTGCTTGACATATCAGTTTTAAGGCATAATTATTCATTGAACACCCGCCTGTCATTGCTATGAATTATTGAATCCCGTCCGACCACAAAAGGGTTCCAAATTAATAGAGAATAATTAAAACAAATGAAATAATTAATTTCAACACGAGCTTCAATGAAAGGGGTAGCGTGTATTCTGAATGGTGATTTAAATAAATACATTTGACCCAATTGTTTTGTAAACTGTAGATGAACAGATATAATACATTGCCTTTGTTTTCATTGTAGTTGTAGTTTTCGTAGTAAATGCACACATGGGCGTAGCCACGGTGGGGCAGGGTGGGGCAAGCGCCCCTGGCTCTGACCTGGAAGGTACCTAACCAAATCTAAAAACGTGAATTATCTAGGTACTAACTACTAAACTTAATATCCGTTAGAAAATTCACAAGTCGTCAATCGAAACAAAAAATGCGATCTAAACAAAAAGCTTGTGCGAATGAGAATGAGGATGAGGATGAGGATGAGAATAAGAATGAGAATGAGAATGAGAATGAGTATGAGCATGAACATGAGCATGAGCATGAGCATGAGCATGAGCATGAGCATGAGCATGAGCATGAGCAGCAACTGTAAAATACTAAAGACTACACACAGAAGAATCTAAAAGACCTCATATTCATTCTGCTAATACTAAGAATCAACAAATATACCATACTTAATTTGGCCAAAGATCTTTCCCAGCTCGTTTACTTCACTTATAATTAAAAAGACAAGCCGTAAAACCGCAATAAACTTTATTAGTTTCTCATTTGATAATCTTACGATATAAGTAAACACATCTACAGCTTTCAACAAATCTTTAAATCGTAAAACATCTGATAACATTTTTATTAGAAAACGAAATAGTGCGGTACTCGTATCGATGTTTTATCTGCAATCAGTAATACCTTATAGTTTTATCGACGTTTTATGATGTTAAATTATATTATAGCTTTATCGAGTTACAATGTTCTCAGAATTTACATTTTAGTAATAATAATAATTTACATTTTAGTACTGTTTTATTGGTCATTATTTTGCATATTGTAATGTACATAATATATTACTATATTTATTTCTGTATGTGTGCGATCGGTTAAATAAAAGAAGGAGAAAAAGTTCGGACATGATGGTAAAATATTTCATATTGTAATCTTTATTGTATTGCTTCGTTTATAGAGTAAAAAAGTATAGCAGTATAAAGTTCCTACATGAAATATTCTCGTTGATAAATCTATACTAATATTATAAAGCTGAAGAGTTTGTTTGTTTGTTTGAACGCGCTAATCTCAGGAACTACTGGTCCGAAAAATTATTTCGGTGTTAGACAGCCCATTCATCGAGGAAGACTATAGGCTATATTATATCATCACGCTAAGACCAACAGGAGCGGAGCCACGCGAGTGAAACCGCGGAGCACGGCTTGTTATTAATAATGATCTTTCTCATTTATTTTAATATTGCTTAATTTTATTGGCTGCTGATGATCCTTACAAAAGAATAACATCAAACGTCTAAGCAAGTAAGAACTACCATGCGTTATTCCTGCAAACATATTACATATAACGTTTGATTACTTAAGTCGATGTTAAATGTATAAGGTTTCAGGAACGGTATATGGTTGATCCGTGAATGCACTGTACGCTATAAAACTACTATGTAAGAACAGGTTATAGAAATACTAGATGCGACATGTTTTTAATATTATGTTTAGTTTTAAGTTAAATTGAAAATGTTTGCAAAAGTAAGAAAATAAAAAGATTATATTTATTATATTTATGGCGATATTAACAAAAATCTTCACCATGCCATCAAAACGAGCTTCTGATTATATTATATCTATCATTATTGTATTTATTTTAGGGAAATAATCTATTTGTGCGTTATATTTTAGCCCTATCCAACACAAACATATTTTATCAAAGCAGGTCTGTAGTTCCTGAGAATAGCGCATTTAATAACTCCCTACTAAAATACTACAACCAAACGAACATACTCTTCAGCTTTTTAATATTATAGAAGATTAATATAATCGATATCAAACTACAAGAAAACCATTAAATTCATTCAATAGATAGAGATATGTTACTTCTTACGGTCTGTTAAATTTTGACGTAACCACTATATGAGACAAACGTCAAAAACTAATCAACTGTGACCGTATTGTGACCGTAGTATGCTGTACGATCCTTCGACATGTAAAATCAAACGTTTTGAATTATAGGAACGGGACATTTCAGTTACGTTTCAATTCAAGTAGAAACTGAGTAAGGATGTCATGTGTCTAAATTTATCTATCTAGTGACTTGCATGGTTTGCCGAAAATACTCGGAAATCAATACAAATAAATTCTATAACTACATTCTTAAATAAATCTTATACATATTGAAAAAGTATAACTACGAGTATAACTACTATCATTAATCTAGGAAGATATAGTTACAGTTAATTCAGTCATATTTTGAAGACGTGGAAACTATCGCAAAAAAGATTCAATAATAAAATTCTTTGTTCATTAGTTCATTAGAAAGTATCAAACGCAATATTAGAGTGAAAAAATTAGTTCTCTCCATAAAAACTATTTGAAGTTACATCATCTAGTAAATAATGCTGCTTTATATCTTTGTTGTCTAGTCAGCAAAATGAATTATTGAAACATTGATACGGAAGATTCCGTTTATTTAATAATGTATAATTTCAACTGTAAAATGTCCAACAAAAATGCTCACTGACATTCTTAATCCTAATTAATAAAGTATAGGTAGTTATTGATTATAAATTTTCAATTATTATCAAGCGTCTTTTTTATTTTTAGTTTGTCTGCGCATGCACTCTAAATATAAAGTAAAATTTCGGGATAAATAATATATTAGGTATGTAATTAATAATTCGCGTAACAAGCCCTTTCAGTGTCCTTAAAATTTTATTTTATATAAAAATTTTCATTTGCATTTATAATTAAATTCAATAAATTAAAATCAAATACAATAAGAAATTTTTCATAAAAAAAAAAACACTTTCTATAGTCATACATAGCACAGTGCACAGTCATGATAAAAAAATAAAAAAATGTGTGCGTGTACACACGTAAGAAGTGATACTTCTTTATGACCTTATTTTAAAAAAAATAATTTACTATATGCAACTTTACAGAAATACTTCGAATCACGCGTGGTAGGGATAAGAAAAAGATGGCGCGTAACGGAAAAATGTCACGCGTAACGAAAAAATGTTACACTAAATTTTTTTCAAACCCCGATAAAGAAGTTAAACTTCAAAAAAAATATACTTACTTCTCTTACGACTGTACGCGAAAAGAAAGAAAAGCACACAATATAATAAAAATACCTATACACATTACACATACAATGTTAGTACCAAGTTTTATATTTAATCCAGCTAAAAGTCTATACACAATTTAATCTAGTCCTACATTTAGGAACGAGATTAATCGCCAACAATTTTGTTTCAATTACTTAAGCTTTTAAAACAAAATTATTATACAAAAAGCGTATTTTATGAGCTATTTAATGCAAGCGCCACGCCTTGCTCGATCCGATGGGACTAATGTAATTACCTACAATGAACTCTACTTTACTGGTAGTGATGTGCCGAATATCGATAAAAATATTTGGTCTATATGTGTGTGTCTATGTGTTCGTATTTTGTTCATGGAGAAGACACGTTTATGATGTAGAATATTTTGTTTTGTTTTTCATTTAAAACGAAACAAAATATTCTACATCATAAACGTGTCTTCTGACACGTTTATGATGTAGAATAAAAAACTTTTATTACATCGTCTCAAACTTTTTGGTCTGTGTAGCGCATGTCGCGTGACGGTCGAACCGTACGATAATTATCGTACAAATACGATAATTTTGTGCCTAAGTTTCACTTTTACCGTGGTTTCATAAAACCACACAACATTTTTTTGTTTTTTATTTCATTCAATTTTCGAAATTGATTAAGAAATATCCTGAAATATCTAAAAAATATTTAATAAATCGTCGTCAAATGTCAAAAAATTAAGCAACTGTAGATACAATTATCACCTATAAACCCATGTGTTGTAAAATATTATGGAAATTCAATCTTAAGAAGAGTAGGTAGTAATAAAAACCTAAACCACTTTCTTACAAATCTTACTATTTCCAGAGTTGTATTTAAATTTATTAGCTTTTAACAATAAAACAATAGATATCTTATAATAGAATAAACCTATTTGATTACAATCAATAAAACGTTTAACAATCTACTTATATTTAAAAAAAAAAAATATTTAAAAAAAAACATAATTTTATCGACATCACAAGCACAGCTAATCGTCGTATGAAATTTAGTGCTATGCGCTTTTGCTACAAAGCCATTTTGAGAAGGTTAATTTTTTAATATAATCCTTTATATGCTGATGGTATTATGAGCCAAGTAAAACTTGATATTCATTGCAGTCTTGAAAAGACTTTTTATTAAGTACAACAGTTTGGTACGGGAGCTAGTAACGTTTTAAAAAAAGTCATTTTAGTATAGTTGGGTTTTTGATATACTGTTTCTCTTGCTATTTCGGTTAGAGTCCGGGCTGTCTGGCTGGCGGTAGTGGTTGCGTTTATTAGTGCGCACAGGAAAATATTTAAAGTAAGTGCGCAAAGGAAAACTTTAAAGTCATTTATTAACGCGTAATTTTTAATCTTTTGCCTTTAGATAGATCCATCAGACATAATTTTTTATTGCAAGACGTTTTTTTCGTTGTTAAATAGGTGCCATACGCATTTTTTTATTTCAAAATAATTAAAATGTCATCAAAATAAGTGAAATTACATCAACATGAGTCCGCTTAAAAGGTAAGTAATAACTTTATTACTTATATTATATTATCCTTTTTTAATACTTATATTGAATAATAATTAGTAAACTAATATTTTTAAAAGATGGTTTCATATTTATTACACTTTTGGGTATTAATAATAATTTGATGATATTTGGTTTTTATCAAGTTGACAATTAATAACGTCCTATTTGAGGTTCGTTGGGAAAAAGAGGCACCATGGTAGATTGTTGCTAAAAAATTGTAAATAGTAAAATGAATATTATATATAGTATAAGTAACACAGTGATTACTTATCCTTCACGGGGACTCATGTTGATGGAATTTAAGTGTGAGTGAGAGGGAGAGGGAGAGGGAGAGGGAGAGGGAGAGGGAGAGTGTACGTGTACGTGTACGTGTACGTGTAAGTGAAAGTGAAAGTGAAAGTGAATGTGAATGTAAATGTGAATGTGAATGTGAATGTGAATGTGAATGTGAATGTGAATGT
>CAJQZM010036244.1:4575-17603 GCA_907164665.1 Colias nastes
CACACACACACACACACACTACGCACCAGCAGCAGCAGCGCGGCGGCGGCCCCGCTCGCGTACCGGCGGTAGGGGCCGGCGCGCGAGTAGCCGTGCCGCAGACGCTCAGTTTGCGACTTCGAGCGGCCCAGCTGCTCGCTCAGGTTGCCCGCCTTGTATGTTATATCATCCGCTACTGCTGCGAGTTGGCGACCTGCAGGAGAAAATATATTTATTTTATCATCATCATCACCACCAACATCATCACCACCAACATCATCACTAACATCATCATCATCACCAACATCATCATCATTAGTCATTACCAACATCAACAACATCATATCACTAACAGAAAACAAACGAAAATAATCACACTCACCAGTTTCAGTGATAGCTTCCTGCACGCGCGGTATGTGCTGATCGACGGTCTTCTTGATGCCGTTGAACACTTCGAGGCCGGCCGCGACGTCGTCTTTGATGTTACTCTCCAGTAGTTGTGTCACGTTTGAGAGGAGCTCGGATACGTCGGGAATCTAGAAATATTAATAAATTTAAGATATGAATGTGACGTCGGGTTTTAATCAATCGAGCGGTTCGTGAGTAGAAAATCGCGAGATCAATATGAGCTCTGGTACATCTGAAAATGTGTTATTTATTAATTATTGAAGTGAAAAAACTTACCGTAGGGAAATATTTGTCAAGCATCTATTCCATAATGATAGCGTGCAATAAAAATAACATTACATATTAGGTGATATTAGTTATGAGATGAGACATCAAGTAGAAGTATTTAACCATTAGTTTGAGAATTATAAACATTTAAATAAATGGAGTTCTCAACTTTGTACTTTATGTAAAAGTTTTATCTGTTTAACTTTGTAGCATTCTCCAGTAAACACTCAGGAAATAGAACAACAATTTGAACATTGATACATCTTAAACTTGATCTTACCAAATTGTACTGAATTTCTGTTCCCAATTGTCCAATCTTGTGCTTCTCTTGCAACTTCACACATTCCTTTTCGTGACAATCCGACAACGTCTTGTACAAGAAGGCTTTAACCTGACGCAGACCTGAAAAATAAAAATTCAAATATGGTTTCCCAGATTTGGTTTCCTCTCCTCACATTTTTTTTATAAAACGTAAATTAAATATCTTGCTCGTTTTGAAAAACATAAGTAACATATTAAAATTTATATTTCTTGATCTATGTCGGTATGTCGCTATGCGATCGGGGAAGTTAACCTAATCTACATTCAAATTAGTTAGTGAATCATTTTAATTCAATGGCAAGGAAAAAATCTTTGGATTCAGGGAGCAACATATCCAATGTAAACATTTTTAATTTTATATACCTACCAATGAAAAAAGTTTTAATTGTGCCTATCATTGCTAATATATACCCTACTCTTACAGTCCTTACCAGAATCCAAATCCTCCGCCTTGCTCCTCAACGCCGCAGTAGACTTCTGCACCGCCCGCAGGTCATCCGGCACTCTATCTAATTGCTGCACCATACCATTCAACTTCTGAACCGATGTGGCACTCGTGAAGTCATCCAGCACTCGTAGCACTGTTTGACCGCTACCTAGAATACATAGAAACTATTGGTTAAAAGATTATCTCGATTATTTGGCATAGAATATTTCACTCTCGATTTTGTATGAAATGGAAAATCGTAGAAATTTGAAGACAGAATACTAATTTTACGAAACTAGTTATCATCTTTCTTATTTTGTAATTATGAGAAGTGCCACGTGTAATTTGAAGGAATAATTTGGAAACATTACCAACAGAGAGAGAAAAATTGCCAAATCCAATATGATTACTGGATTAAACATTACTTCCCATTGACCACAATATTAGCCATCCCAGTTATCTTTACACCTCCTACATCCATCTAACTCACTTGTTAACATTTCATTCAGCTCCAACTCGAGCTCCTGATAGTTCGTCACTAGCAAGTGCCGCGAGTGCGCCTGCGTCGCGTTCAGGAACTCCTGCGCATCACGCACGCTCGCCTGTACCGTGTCCACTACGTTCGAGCCACCTGTGTCCATCTGGGAGTCTGTAGCGAAAGCGCCTACCACTCCGAATCTAGTGGACAGTAAGTTTCATAGATCTCTTTGGCATGTTTTTAATTCAATGAAAAGAATATGAATAGATTAAAAGTGGCTTTTTAAGCAAATTGTACCAGATAGAGACAAATTATCAGGTACAATTTGTTAAAAATGTAGAAGGAATAAAACTCGGTTATTGTAAAACATGAGTAAGAACATGGAATAAAATGTATTCGAATATTCATTAAAACACATTGAATTAAAAACCCCCAAAGTGGAAAACCACTTAGATATGTAACATAAATAACAGCGATATAAACTTCCGCTTGATCAATCCAAGCCAATCTAATCTTTCGCTATATGATTAACAAAATAACATGCCCTAGTTCCATCAATCCATCATACTGTTATAAAGCACACTCACAGGAATAGCGTAAGGAATGCAATGAGCACGATAGCCAATATTCCTTTGAGACACGCATCGTATTTTCTATCGAACGGCCTCCTCCTGTGACCAGACTTGCACCATTGACAGCAGCACCAAAACAACCTGAAATTTTGATTAGATTACTAAACATTAGGTCATTAGGTTCAGTTTCAAAGAATATTACATTAGAGATTAAAAATAGCAGTTTTACAATTTAGTCACCATTTCTTATCGTGGTCGTAATTTTGAATAACACCTCTTGTTCATTCTTTGTATTAGCAAACAAAATAACATTGTTAATGCAAAAATGTAACAAAATATGTAGATTAGAAAACGGTCGGAATAGAATTTGAACCTTATTTTATCGCCCATCTTTTCACACATGGAACCAGCTACCATTGTTTACACTAGCCAAAATGACTAACATTATAATAGAATCTACGAACCCAGTAAGCGGTAGTATCGCGATTAACAGCACCACTACAACGATAACAGAGACTGGTCCTGCGTAATGCGCTAGCAGCGGCTTCCACTTATCCTGGATCTTCGCGATGTTAATGTGGCCATCGGTGACGGAGACGATGCCTGGAAAGAACGAATATAGATTGTGTTAAAAAAAAACAATTAAAGTGGCGATTCTCGGTTGTAGATTTATACGATTTAAGCAAGGATTTAAGTAGGTACATTCTTGCAGGATATGGCAAGGATAGACCTTGCAGTCAATGAAAAATCTAGAGCTATGTGCTTACAAAGTCTCTTTTCAATTTATCCAGAGAATTTTCAAAGACATTTAAAACCGCTATACTGGAGCGGATCTCCAAGTGGGCTTATGTTACTAATCATGTCTTATTCTGAGCGATTCATTTAAAGCCTTACTTTTTACAGCAATTAGATACTTTCACAACGTATCGTCTGACTAAAGAGTATCGCTATTTCAATATATTTTCTTTTGCAATGTATTTTTTCTTTTTCTTTATGCTAAGAATCCAGAAATGTTTAAAAAACGGATTTAGGCAAAACAATCTATCCTAAAGCAATTATGCAAACATTATTAATCTCTTATGACATTTACGAAACCTTCTAGAACCAAATTCCTCGATTTCCATTCATGCGGATACAATCTATTTTTGCGTATCATCACCTCCAATAAAATCCACAATAAATAGCAACAGGTGGAAATCGTTTATAGCAGGCACTCAACAGGCTAAGAGAACCGGTATCTAGCGGTGTTCTAACGATTTTTATCTTAACTGTCATTTCTAATACAGCTACGTGAACTTTAATTGAGGCACGCACTTCCATTTATACCCAGTTTTATATGAAAAACGTATTCTCAGAATGTTTTAGATTCAGTGTTAGAACTGTTAGGAGAACGAAGAATCGTGACTGACACACTCCGACTAATAACTGAGAACGAACATGCTAAAGTCTAGACGAGCGTGAAAAATTCAATTTTCAATTAATTATCTGTCTAGTTATCTGTCCAATAAGTAAAGGCAATAAAAAGTCGTATATAAGGAACCAAAACGTTGACGATATAATATGACGTCTGCACGGAAAAGATAAACCCTGGAAAGGGCTGGTGGTGTTGATTTACATACATTTCCATTCTTGATATTCAGGTTAGTTTCTGTCTTAACTTGAAATAAGCTTACTACTGGAATGAATAAATGTTTTAATTTAAACTCCTTTCAAACCCCCTGCACCATAATAATCGTTAAATTAAAATCAATTCCAATACTACTTCAACCACTTCGGATCAATCAAGTACTCTAGATTAAAAATCAATTTAATACTGAAGCATGTCGATGCTTTGTTACTAAATACAATACGCTTTCCGCCTTATTACCATGAATAACAATCAACGTTTTTACAAAGAGCAAGTGTCAATGACTTCCCATACTCTTTGGTCACGCATTTTTATTCTTCGATTTGCTTCCCTTCGTCGTATCCTACTAATATTACAAATGCGAAAGTTTGTGAGGGTGGATGTATGTGTATGTGTAAGGCATGTATGTTTGTTTATCTTTCACGCAAATACTACTGAACCGATTACAATGAAATTTAGCACACATATAGAGGGTAACTTGGATTTAAACATAGGATAGGTTTTATCCCGTAAATCAAACGGGAACGGGATTTTTCTTTGAAAACGCGGGCGAAGCCGCAGGCGGAAAGCTAGTTAATTATAATTAATATTAAATATAGACTTCCCGCTTCAACAGTTCGTTATTTAACATTTTATCTCGCCTACAGGCGTCTTCAATTGGTTCAATACATTTGCTAGAGCAATATGACACGTATGGTTAATGAGATAAGAGCTATGGGCGCATAGAGTTGATATGTGGGACAGTAACAAGTCATTGACGCTAATTTATAGGCCGGCTGTGTTTATCTCCACTTTACGGTCAATACTGATGATGTTAATATGCTTTTATTTAACATTTGTCATGTAAGGAGAATCGGGCCATGCCTCATTCGAAAGCTTTTACCTTAAAAGTGTTATGAAAGTTTTATATTTCATATTAACTTTGATACAGGTTTTCAAACTATACTCAGATACTATAATAGATATTATAATTTATTTTATTTCTAATTTGTTATATAATGTTGCTTAGAACATCAAAAGAGCAAGAACTAATAACAGAATACAGATATTATGATATTATCAATCAGAAAAAAATGTGATAAACTTTGTCATTATAGGATTGTAAATATATTGTGATATTTGAGCCAACTAAATAAATAATAATGTATTTGAACGTAATTGAAACGTGTTAGTTACGTGTTGAAACTGTTTTAACTTTTAATTCATCACAGTGTGATCTAACGATGCGAAGTTTTAGAAACAGAATTTCGTCAAACTTCCAAGCGGCTCGTTGGTCTAGGGGTATGATTTTCGCTTAGGGTGCGAGAGGTCCCGGGTTCAAATCCCGGACGAGCCCGTAAAACCCTTTTGTCTTTTTTTTTCTTCATTTTAGTATACATCAAAATGATATTGTTCAGGATAAAATATAAATCTATACATGTTACCTCAATTATAATTTTTTTTTTTCATAAAAATCTAATCAGAAATCATAATTCCACAATGTCAACGTACATACAGCAATGCTTAATCACGGCATTGTATAATACCAAGTGACAGTATCATTACGATAACCACCTGCAACTACAAACCTTGGCCGTGCCGCACTGCTGGCCACGCGTTCAAACATCTCCATTGTTATGTTATCCTGGTAACTGCCAGTTACGAAACTCGGTTAATTAGTTAATTAAACCATACATAACTTTACGCGGCTTGTGTTTGTGAGAACTTTTTTTTACCATTGATTTAGTAAACAGTTATGAATTAAAATTTGTCTATTTTTTCTTTGTTTTAATTAAGTAGGTAGGTAATTTTCTAAAACAATAAAGTCGGAAAAATACAATCAGCCTCGAAAGATGATAAAAGCCAAGGTTCATTAAAATTACATACAAATCGTTCTTATCCAGTTAAGAAAAGCATAAATACTGGTTATAACTATCTAATATTTATTCTATACAAGATATTACCAACATTATGAGTTACTTACAAAACTATTAACCCAAAAGTTATTCGGCTTTACAACCTTGACATCTTCACATCCTCGTTCTTATATTTCATTATTCATACCAATATAATATGATCTCATTAAAATATAATCTCATAAGAAGCCATTGGTAACCCAATCCTACCAATACTTATATGTACATTTATCGTGCATATTAGTTACGGCATTGCTATATGCTACTGAAACGTGTGTAATCGCGCCAACCTTGAGAATTCGATAGCTGTAAGCTGTAAGCTTAACGTTAAAGACATTGTTTATTTTTAATTGCATTATGTATAAACAGCAAACACTGGAAAAATATGTTAATCATATTACTTATAGAAATTTCACTAATGGGATTTTACCTAATGGTAAAACCCAGGTCTGGTAATAGCTTATTTGAGAAACATATCTACAATCTACATATTTGATAATAAATAATATAAAAATGACAAGTGACTAAAATACGGTAAAAAAATCAAGCAATTTGTCTAAAAAAGTTACCTCTGAATAAGATATCATATCGCAATTTTTTAATTTTATTCAAAACTGAAAAATTTCCAATATAGTTTGCGTTGTTATAATAGAAGGAAGGAAATAGGTTTTCGTAAATTTTATAGGAAAAAATACATTTTGGCTAAACACGGAAAGCAGTAAAATATAAACCAAACGATCACGCAAGCATTAATACCGCAAAATCGGAACAAGGCAAGGTAAAATAAGTGGAGCAATTTGCAATTTTAACGCCCTCATAAATCGTGTATCGATTAGATTGAATTTATTAGTGTACCACTAGCGAACAAAAAAACAAGTGCAACTAACTGTAATTTATACGAGATAAATTAATTGACATAGATATCTTTTGATTTGATTGAATAAAATCAAAATAAAATTTAAGCTTAGAATATACAGGGTGTAATCGTTAAGTGTGCACAGGCGATTATTCCGTAACTATTGAAGATATCAAAAAACTTTAAACTGATATCGAAAGCCCTTTACCTAATGAGAAAAATGACAGTAATAACTTTTAAAAAATAAAACGGGAAATATCCAAAAAAGTTACATAAAACACTCCCATACATTGAATTTTCCATATATTTTGTGTACAAAGCAAATGTTCGAAGTGGCGTCCTCGTTTTAGAATACCATTTTATTCCACATCGAGCTCTATTTACAGTTTCTAAATGAATTTTTATTAAAATTTGCGAAGTAATTTCAGCACAAATTCAAAAAAAGAACCAAAATTTTTCATATTATTACATGTTTAGGATAGTCATATCTCATACTAAATGTATGGGAGTGTTTGATGTAAATTTTTTGGATATTTCCCGTTTTATTTTTAAAAAGTTATTATTGTCATTTTACTCATTAGGTAAAGGGCTTTCAATATCAGTTTAAAGTTTTTTGATATCTGCAATAGTTACGGAATAATCGCCTGTGCACACTTAACGATTACACCCTGTATATAGTCTTCTTTAGGAATTTATTATCTATCTACGAACGAATAGTACCACTTTTTCCAGATATTCTGCAGTAGTCATTTCTAAAGATTAGTTTGACATTTTACTCAATTTGGTATCAACATAACAAATAAGCCAAAGGAATGAAACTTTCTCGAGTAGGTAGTACGAGTAGTTACGTAGAAACTTTATGTTTACAATACTGGTTGAAGAGCTCAACACAGAATACAAAGCAAAAGCATTGTAAACAAAGCAAGATGTTCACCTTAAATATTATTCAACGAGCTACCTTCAAGAAGCATTATCAATAGGCATGACGAAAGATTTTGAAATCCTCTTCCATAATGTGTGTATACGTTTACTATACAAGAAAAACCCTATATTTCGGTAATATACTTAAATTTAACGAAGATAAAAGCCATTTTTCAAAAAATATTTATTAACTGTGCCAAAACAGCTCGCAGGTGTCATGGCGTAGGTTTGACGTCACTCTTTAGTAAATACGTAATTATCTGTACGCATAGCGAAGAAAATTAAACAATTTTTTAATTAATATGTGTTATATAGAATCGAATTTCAAAGTTTATAAGTGGTGTGCAGTATTGCAGTGTGAATCCACATAAAAATAATGCCCAAAAAAGTGTTAGTAATTGTTTCAAGCGAGAAAATAATAAGAAATTATTGTATACAGTTGGCGCGGAGAAACCCGAACCATGTATTCGTGAATTCGCAATTATATTTCTGTTCTGAGTCGATAAATTATACGCGAAACAATAGAAAATAAATAAAAATGCGTATTCTCTATACATGAAGTTGTTTACATAGGTGTGACGTCACGCGTGTTTCAGTCAAAATGGCCGACTGCAGAATTTCTATGTTTTATTTTATTGATAATCTCAATAATCCTAATGTTTTTAATATTTCTAAGTCACTATTTTTAATTTATTTAGTATACATTTTCCCTTAAAAACACTAATTCGATCATTTATGGATACTGTCGTCATGCCTATTATATAATCGCCCTTCTCAACCGAGATAGAATTGAAATTGAATTAAAAAAGAAACCCACAAAGTCCTAACCTCAAAGAACTGAAATGAGAGAAAGTCAAGTGTACTTAGTATTATATAAAAAGTTCTCTGTCGTCAGTATCTAAGGAGGCACGTAACGTCCTACATCCTTGAGACACCAGGTCAACAGACCCTTGTGCCTCGCGAATCTAAATTACAAATTGCGAAATATAATTCTTTACATTAAACCGGTGTCCGTAAATTGGTCCGAAGAAGAAAATGAAATTCGTCTGCGTAACATAATACAATGAATTTTTTTATAAGAAAATACATACAAAAGAAAAGCGTTTCTATAAGTGAATAGAAAAGAAAATCGGATAAATTACTTTAAAGATTACTTTTAATCTCTCGCAAACGAACTCAAAACTTACAAAAATATTTAATCTTAAAATTAATAATGTAAAAATCCAAATCTTTAAAAAAAAACAATAAAATCTTAAATTAAAAGAAAATAAAAAAAATAAAAAAAAAAGAGTTTTCCCGTACCGGGAATCGAACCCGAGCCTCCTGGGTGAAAGCCAGGTATCCTAGCCACTAGACCATACGGGAGTTGAGAAAGCTTTCGAAATATCTCTACATATCTTGCGGCCGCGGCGTTACAAAAATAGAGACAAAATCTGCTTTTTAATATTGATTCCCGTATTTGTAATCGCGCAGTTGCAGCCTGTTGCTATATATGCGCGGCGCGCAGTTTTACAAGTATCGAGGACGGCGGGCGTGTGAGAGGGAAGGGGGGTTGTGGAGGGGCGAGGGGGGCCATCAGCAGCCCTTTGTGAGCGGTGCAACGGATCGATAGCTCCCGTCCTGTCTGAGCTAGGATACTATGTAACTAGCTACATACGTCGGCACGTGTATACCGGGCAATATAAATACTGAATGTGGAATGAATGAATCATGAAGTAAGTTCAATAGGAAGAAACACCTGCAATAAATGATTGTTTTCATTGAAATCGAGGCTATATTATATGACTAATATGCCAATAAGTACAGCTAAATTTAATGTGTTTATGAAAATATTTTTATCTTTCCAAAAGTAGGTATCGATATGACGATTTATATGAATATTTTATTTGTGAATTTTCATACAAAATAATCTCCATTGGTGCATCTACAAATATATTCATACAGACATAAATAAAAGACGCTTGTCTAGACACAACACGATGTTTCAGACAAAGGAATCGAACCCACGCCTTGTCGTTGCACAGGGATTAGTATCAAACCTTCATCTTCAAACCATTTGTAGTGAATATAAAAAAAAATCTTGGTAATATTTGGGTTTTAGTATCGTTTCAAATGCTAATTTCTTATGATTTCAAAATAGTATTGTAACAATGCAAATTATGCAATTCTAGTTGTATTCAAGCGTAACGAATGGGTACATTGCAATCTGTGTTTATGCATACAGAGTTAACTGCTTCTCATCATGGTATCAACTATCAACTATCACGTAGATGTGAAACATTGCACTTCAAGCGTTCATTCACAGCTCTGAGTAGAGCATATTTGTTTTATGTGAATGTATTTACAATAAGTATTGAAGATTTGTTTATTTGAAACTTGTAAGTACTACATACATTGTGTTTCGAATAAATACAACTTTCTGAACACACCTTATGCTGAATACAACATTTAAACATAGCGCAGCTTATATTAGGTATTCAATGAAAAACAGGTTATTTTCAATATTAGCATAATCATGGGAGAAAACATCAACAAAGTGTTCTAATAATCCAACATCTTAACTGCTTTTTAACTAGGCTCTAGGCATTTTATTTTTGGGATACTTCAGCTGAGCAATAACTTCAAATCCGCGAACCAACAACCAAATTGGGAGTACCTATATGTTTACTATAATATACGTATAGACATAGGACAGTGTTTGTAGTTTTTGTTACAGTGAACTACTTCCAATAGTTAATTATGTTAGCATAAAACAATGTCCTTATTGGTGAAAGGCGAATCAACGGCCAGGTGAAGGACGCCCAGATATAGTGGATGGCTAAAACATTAGTCAGCTGTATATTCGAACGATCTTAGAACGTCTAAACATGTCTGTTGTCACTGGGTTTTTTGTAAAGAGAAGAGAATGGATTCATAGAGAACTTTTTGGGTAGAGAACTTTAATAATGAAATTCTAAGATATCCTAAATGTATTTTATTTACGTAGCAGACATTTAGTGGAAGGGTAATACAATTAATAAATAATAAAACTTTGTACCACTTAAAACCAAAATACCTCTTGATACAAAAAAAAATAATTACTTCAAATAAAGGATATGTGCATGTACTGTTACAGTGTCTAACTATTTAGATTTCTATGGTCTAACTAATTTTAGTTAGACAAGTTACGTGACTTAGTTAAGTGTCATACTAGCTACAAATATTAATAATCCACTTCAAATCATAATATTTTTAAAACTATACAAGGCTTCCGACAATCTCACAACTCACAACATAACATAGAACGGAAGTTAAACGGAAGTCTGACGCGTGAACTACGGAGTTTTTCTTAACTCCACAACTTGTCAGCTGCAAGTATTTTACACCAATTATGGAGTTTGTACGATGAGGGTTTTAGTTGAGTACTTGTTTATTTTTTATATACTTCATCTTTTGTATGTATTAAAAAATAGCCGAACTACACGATAATGTTCACTTGTCAGAATGTGTTTAAATCATTAATTGGGTAACAAACGCAATACAAGCTAATTTTTCCAAAAATACTGCATCTTGTTGTGTTTAATCATCATGCTTTTAACAATTAAAAATAAAGACAAAACAAAAGCCTGAACTATAATAATATGACGTAACAAAAAAAAAAAACAATACAACATACCGTCACATCGCGATATTCGTTTTGAGCAAACATTTTGTACTTTTCAATCTACACTCATTCTTTACAACAAATAGCAGTGCATCATAACCTTGCTCTTTTAATATCAGCACATTATCTCCAAGAATGACTATCTCAGTAATATCACTTAACCTGATGAACGAAAACCTCTTCACAAATTTGTCCCCGACAAATTTGTCTTTTCACGATTTTTACAAGCATTTCTCCTTTGTCTTTGTAAAATATTTATGTAGAAAATATTCAAATTGTTTTCAAACATTTTCTTTACCGTTGACCTAGATTTTGATCTTGCGATTTTAAGCGTTGTTTGATAAAAGTACATAGTTTGTCGCAGTTTTTCGTTGCTAAAAGAAATGAGAAAATATTTTTAAGCTATTGCATAGCTTCTATCGCGGGCCTTGAGCGCGGGGATCGAATCGAGAAATTCCGTAACGAAAAAACCTCACGCTCCCCACTCCGACGGGCACGGAGGTGTGGCTTGAAGGCATGCTATGCAATAGCTTTACCGCGGCAGTCCCCGAGTGCCACACGTCTTTTTTATAAGTTACTTCAGATTATAAGTACATATATGTACCTATATGAATTTAGAAGTATTTGGGTTTGTTTATTAGGTAGGCAGGCATGCCTGTTATGCAGGGGGGCTCGGTGGTGGACGTGACATTTGCGAGTCCCCCTCTCGCCGGTCGGGTCCGAGGATGGCGTGTCCTGTCAGAGGTTGAAACCTTATCTGATCATAAGTATATCAGATTCGAGGTTCATCCGATGACAGGATCTACGAAGAACGCATGCCCTGCTCCTATAGAAAGAAGCCCAAGATGGTCCCTAAAGAGCATGGATGGACACCTTTTGGAACTAGCGTCCATAATCAAGGCTTGGTGCCCGAAACCTGACGCCATAAACGTCGACGCTGAGGCAGAATGGTTTGGCGAAACAATGACGCAAATATCAGATACCGCAATGTCGAGGCTAAAAAGATCTCTCCCACGGAATAAAGTGTACTGGTGGTCGGAGGATCTTGCGCGGCTCCGATCAGTCTGTGTTTCTTCTAGACGCCAATACACTAAATACAGACGAAGAAGAAGACGTGCAGACTACTCCACCGAGGAAGAGGCAGAACGCTACGCCGTTTACCAGAATGCCAAAAAAGCACTAAGAGACGCTATCGCGACCGCAAAGGAAAGAGCCTGGGCTGAACTACTAGATACACTAAATCTGGATCCCTGGGGGCGCCCCTACATGCTGGTTATGAATAAGCTGCGTCCTTGGGCCCCTCCAATTACAGCCAGGTTAGAACCAGCACTGCTCAAAAAGGTAATAACTACCTTATTTCCAGGCCGTCTTACAACTGATCCTGCGGACCGACTTGGGAATATCGATCAGGAGGAAATGACCTGTGAAGAAATGATCCCGGACGTGTCTTTAGTAGAATTAAAAGCGGCGGTAGACCGCCTGAAAAGAAAAACCACCTCCCCGGGCCCCGACGGCGTGCATGGCAGAGTGTTGTCCCTTGCTCTCTCATATGGACTAGACCAGCGATTCTGTGAGCTACTAACCGAATGCTTGAAGAGTGGGAGGTTCCCGGATCGCTGGAAGGTGGGACGCCT
>CAJQZM010036245.1:3712-18066 GCA_907164665.1 Colias nastes
CAGCTGGCAACACCGGGTCAGCAGCGCGGGTCTCAGCGCTGGGAACTCGCCGCGCGGGTTCAGCGCTGAGCCGGTGCTGCGGCTGACCAGGTTGCCCAGCGTGTCGGCGAGCTCAGCGTTCGCGGTGTTTATCAGTTTTGTTTCGCTGTAATCTGCGAAATTAGAAAAGGCAGAAAATTATAATAGAATTTAAAAGGGTCAAAAATACTTATACATTACAATAGTTTATCAGTTTTGTTTCGCTAGTTGCGAGTTAAATGACACATTTAAGAATGGTTTTTAAAGCAGAATAACGAGTCATTGTTGAATCAATCAATTATTCAATCTAATATATATTATAAAGGCGAAAGTTTGTATGGATGTATGGATGTATGGATGTATGGATGTTTGTTACTCTTTCACGTAAAAACTACTGAACCGATTACAATGAAATTTAGCACACATATAGAGGGTAACTTGGATTAACACATAGGATAGTTTTTATCCCGGAAATCCCACGGGAACGGGAACTATGCGGGTTTTCCTTTGCAAACGCGGGCGAAGCCACGGGCGGAAATCTAGTAGGTACATAAAGAAAGACCAACTGGGTTTAAAGACCGAATGAGTGAATGAATGACTGTACGAATGAATGAATAATCCCAATAATGAATAAATGATGAAAAACTCATCATCATCCGCTACAGTAGCTTCCCTCAACAGCAGATATCTCAACGCATGCACAGCCGGCACACCCCTCGGGTGCACCACGTTACCGAGACTTTTGGACATTTTGGCGACATAATATACAATGCTAAGAAACGACCATCCACCGATTGTGTGAATGAATGACGGAGAGTGAATGAATGACAGAAAGAGTGAATAATTGACGGATAAACGAATGATTGGATGTATGAGTGAATGAATGACCTTATGACTGGATGATGGACCATACGAATGAATTAAAGACCGAATGAGTGAATGAATGACTGTACGAGTGAATTAAAGACCGAATGAGTGAATGAACGACCGTACGAGTGAATTAAAGACCGAATGAGTGAATGAATGGTAATTTATCCGCATACTTATGTTTGACAGCTGTTAATTTATAACAAACTCACTGGCATCATCCGCTACAGTAGCCTCCCTCAACAGCAGATATCTCAGCGCATGCGCAGCCGACACACCCCTCGGGTCCACCACGTTACCGAGACTCTTGGACATTTTGGCGCCGTTCACCGTCCAATGGGAGTGCACGAGCAGCCGGCGGGGGGGATGACGCCGTGCAGCCATCAGGAACGCCGGCCAGTAGATGCCGTGGAACCTGGAACATATTTTATACGTTGCAATAAAAATAAAATAATTTGGAAAATCCAAAAGTGCACGCCTCATAATCTCATCCTTTTTTTTTGTTTATTTAATAACAATTAAACCACATCGAATCAGACCCTGAAAAATGAAAGGGTTCTATTCCTGAGCATACTCAAGCGTAAGAGAAAAAAAAAGACTCGATTAGTAAAGTATTTCGGTCGCTATCGTGTTAACAAGAAAATCCTCCGCACATACAGACACACGGACGTCCAAGACAGAACTTTTTTAAACTGTTTTTTAACTAGTTTAAATAACAAAAATGACATCAAAAATATCATGAATGTTAAAAATAGTGTTTTTTCTTAATATGTGTGTGTATGTATTATCTTACAAGTGCAATGTATGATACATAAAGACATTTTAAGTTTGAAAAATCAGATGTTTTGCGCGAAGTGACAGTAGTACCCACCTCAACGCTTCGCTTATGAGGCGTGCAAAAATTGGTTGTCTGTAAAGTCGGTTTACTGACGATAGTTGAACGTGACAACGGCCGATTGTGCTTCTTTGTCGTTCGTTCCGCGCTCTCGCTTGCACTTCAAGCCTTACATGGAACGCCTCAGAGCGAGGTAACGCCGCATGAGTCATGTTTTTTCGTGCGTGCAGCCGGCTATCGAATTATAAGACGTTGTCACGTCAAAATATACAGAGTGGATATTTTCTATGGGCCATGAAGGGAAAACACTTAAAATACTGGAGATTTCAAATTTTGCCGAAAAGAAACATTCAGATCAATGGTTTTTTGCGTGACAGAGTAACAAACACACATCCATTACAGACTTTTTTAATAAGCTTACAACTTTCGCATTTTTATGACTAGCCACACAGCCTGGCTCCGCTCAAACTACTATAAAGCGAGGTTATAAGATATTTAGAATTTCTTCACTCACTTCATGATATCCTTGCCAACCACCTGCACATCAGCAGGCCAGGGTCTGCCCCGACTCTTCACCAGCTCATCATCAGGGTACCCGGAGACAGTCAAGTAGTTCACGAGTGCGTCTAGCCACACGTATATACTCTGTTCTTCGTCGTCTGGTACCTTGAAAAAAAAACCCTTGTAGATATAAATTTATAAAGAATAGAAAAAAAACGATCACGAGGCGGGATTCGAACCCGTGGCCTTCACGCCTATCCGGAGCGGGTGCTACTTGTGTAGATATATGTATATAGGATAAGACAATTCAGCACTTTAAAAGTTAACCGATTCAATATCTAAGGGGCTGACAAGACCCAATTTTGTTTGACCCAACAGTGATTGCGCTCTCCTTTACTCCCATACAATTGGACAGTGTGCGCAAACGAGAGCGCAATATCACTGTTACTGGGCGGGGCCAGGTCGTAGAAGAAAATAATAAGAAAATATGTGATTTAAGGAAAAGTGTAGGTCATATGCGAAATATGACTCGTTAGAGGTTCAGGTATGAATATGTTGACTTCGTGTTTTAAATTGCAGACCCGTACGTCAAAAAAATAAAGACATAGAATCGTTTAATCATCATTAAGACCAATCTTTGCAATTATTTTCTATCGAGCCGATTTCGTCCAATTATGTATCGAGTCCGTCCACGGTCTTCGAAATATGATGAATATTAACATATATATTTTTTTTGATGGGCTAGAATAAATATCTTTTCTTAAAAACTGCTCAAATAACTTCAATTTTAACAAAATTGGGTCTTGTCAGCCCCTTAATAATATTTTTGGTTCCAAAACATTTTGCCATTGTTTATATTATTTTGTAAATGTGATATTTGTTAGAACAAAAATACTTTATTTCAATAAAATAAAAGTATACATTTATTATTTTATTCCAATTCAATAAAATTACCCATTTTAATTCATTAATCGTTAAGAAATCTCATATAAATCTTCATACCCGTATAGCCCAGTGTACCCTAGAGGCTGGTCTGCTGACGGAGATATCTGGCAGGTATACATCGTCTTCCACCATCTCTTGGAGTTGCTTGTGGAATTTTAAAGGTTTGACTACGCCATCTGGTGTTGAAAAGTTTTATGTTAAGATTTAAGGCCATTAAAAAATATTTGAATCTCATAAAAAGGACTTTTTATTTATTCCAATCCATTACATAGTGCAAAGAAAAAATATTGATAAATTATTTCTGCTTAAAATGTGTCCAATTTCTTAATGTCATTTTTTAAACATCCATAGTAACAAAAGATATTTATTTAATATATGAAAAAAATTATAATAATAGAAATAGAATAGAGTATTTAATATTAATCAGTATTTTCTCAGATTAGAGCTTTAAGTTTTAACCAAGCCAACAAAATCAACAATAAAAAATATCTAATAAATTCAAACCTGTTTTCAGCCAATTCTTAAGGTGCGTCTTGAAAGCACTCAATCTAAACATGTAATTGCTTTCCTCAGTCCACTCCACTTTGTGTCCTGATTCTATCGACACTCTGACCTGTAAACAAATATAAAAATTTGTATATATGTAAGTACTATTATAAAGCTTTTTTCGTTACTACAATCGCACCACGTGGCTTCATTCAAAATAGTAAAAGTACTAATCCAGATTCCAGACTATTAGCAAAAGTGATCAAATTGAGATTTAAATACTAAATAGTGCGAGACTTATGCGGTAAGCCTATTTTCCACATAATACGTCATGTACCCTTTCGTCAATCGATGATTGCAAGATGAATGCGTGTATCTTGCATATTCACTATCAAAACTGTATCCACGGAGCGGCAACGTCGTGTCCGCTGTTTGTAGTGCGGAGCGGCAACGTCGCGTTTGCTGCTTGACGATCGGAGCGGCAATCTCGCGTAAGTCGCTTGTCAAGCGGCAACGTTGCATCAGCAGCTCGTCGTACAGAGCGGCAACGCCGCATCAGCCGTGATGCGTTCGTCGTGCGACGTTGTCGCTCCGTTGACACAGGATGAAAGCATACGCATGTTGGGCGTATTACGTAAACAATAGGCTTAACATCTTCACAAAATTGAACATTTATAATAGAAGTTATTGAAATATTCAACTGAGCTGTTTTTTCGAAAATTACGTAATTTAAACGAAATTGTAATAATTTAGTGTTTATAATTTATATTTGTTTTATTTTTATAAATGTGTAAAATATATTTAAAATTAGAAAATCCATAATCATAAGAATGGTTTTATCGAAAAAATAAATAAATAATTGTCCATTCTGCGGCTCACCTTACCGTCGTTAGTGACTTCTTCTCTTGTGTGAGTTTCGGGCACGAAGGCTTCATCATTGACGCTGTACCAGCCGGAGTATTTCGCTTTGTATATGTAGTCTTGGTCTTTTAGTTCTTTCTGTAAAGATATATGGTTATTTTTTAATAAATTTAGGGCTGATTTTTCAATCCTTGGTTAAAACTTATTCATCGAATAACTTATTAAACGACCATTTCAAAAATGTATTCTAATTGTCCGTATATGACAGTTTACAGGTGACATTTAAAAATGTTCGTGTAATACTTTATTGGACGGATAAATTTTAACCAAGGGTTGAAAAATCGGCCCTTAGATACAAATACATTTTGGTATCAAGAATTTAGCAATTAAGATGTGTATGTTGATTTAAAAGTTTCTTATACATATAAACCAATTTGAATGAATAACTTTGAAATGATTACAAAAGGAATCTGACATAGACTACTTGGACATTTATTTATCATTAAATCTCACCCAAAAATGCTTAACCGCCTTCAAATGCCGCTCCTCAGTAGTTCGCACAAAATCTGTATAATCCACATGGAAGTCTTTGAACAAATCTCGATATTCTTTAGATATAGTAGAACAGTACTCTGGAGGGGATTGATTGGCCTTTGCTGCAGCTTGCTGGATTTTAGTGCCATGCTCATCTGTGCCTGTTAAGGAATATTATCTTTTATCTATACTAATATTATTAAGCTAAAGAGTTCGTTTGTTTGTTTGAATGCGCTAATCTCAGGAACTACTGGTCCGATTTGAAAAATTATTTCAGTGTTTGATAATCCATTTATCGAGAAAGGCTATAGGTTATATATCATGACGCTAAGACCAACAGGAGCGGAAACACGCAGGTGAAACGGCGAAGCGGAGCTAGTATGATATATTTGGTATGGGAAGCGCAGCTAATATGATATATGTGGTATTTTGAATTTTGTGTGGTACATACTTTGAAAGTGCTCATGTGTGGATTAATGGATAAGCAGTTATCATTTATAAAAACAGCAAGATTCTAATAATCCCTTATTTTTTCAAAAAAATTATAATTTAATTTCTTTTAATAACAAGGTCAAAATATACCATTGGTATAAATTAAATTTTAGTAAGTATCTCTTTAGTTTTGGTGTAAATGTTTAGTAAGCAATTGTATTACACTATCTATATTCTATATTATAAAAAAAATACTTTACAAACCTGTACTAAATATCACTTTACAATCTGGATTAGTTAGTTTCTCAAATCTCTGAATGGCATCTGCAACTACAGCTGTGTATAAATGGCCCAAGTGAGGAGCTAAAAATTAATAAGTCTTTTAATAAAATTGTCTGCTTTTCATTGAATAACTTAGTAGTAGCTAAAACGTTTCATAACTATCTTTACTTTTGACAATTTAATAAACATAGAGTTATAACATTTTATTTATTTATTAAAATATGGAGAAAAGAAAAATATATACATCAGATATTCCAGTTAGAAAATGAAAATATATGAAAAGAGCTGTATATAATTTTACATAATATTAAGGCTTAAAATAAAACTCACCAGCATTTACATAAAATATCGGCGTAGTAACATAAAATGGTCTCTTTTGCACCAGAGAAGAAAGCAAACGAGTTGTTAATCTCATCTTTGATCTTTAAATATCAACGATAATAGATAGGTTATCCTTTTATTTAGTAAGTTTTCCTTGAAAGGCCATTAAAGCTCTATATCTTGTTTATGAATTTTTTAACTATCAAACCCTATTTTTTATTATTTATAACTATTTCTCCATATTTTACTTGAAAGTATAATTTTGAATCACAGATAACTATATATTGTTTTGATTTGAATGTATGTATTTTGATTTTTGAAAGATGTTTGAAAGTCAAATTTCAAAACTCAAAGTCAAACTTCTAAAATTAAAAAGATTGTTGCCATCTATGAAAATTTAAAATTAACTTTTTTAAAAGTTGCTAAAAAAAGATTTAAAATATGTAATGCCGGTCACTCACAAAAGCACGATTATTGGTACGATATTCACAAAAGTTTTAAAATTATAAATGACTAATGAGCACAAATATTCGTACCTTGCACGAATAATTGTACGTACGTGAATCAAAACTTCTTCTCCTTCACATTCTCCTTCTTCTTATTTAGTTATGGCCCCACTCACGCCCCACCCAATAAAGGGACATCGCTAGAGTCCAGTGTAAAGGTGCGCTTATACGGGCAAATAAAATTGCTCAATTCCAGTCAATTCTCGTCAACTATGACGTCACGTGTACATCAAGCAATTTACTCCTCTAAGATGTCGATGACATTTTTCCGATTTTCCCTATCTGTCATACCGGGAGCCGGTATGGTCGACAGACAGCGAAATTTTGAGATAGACTTTTACATTAACTCGATTTTCTCCGTATCTAATGTCGCCTCTACACATAGCATCGACCACACAACCACTAGACGCCTAATAACAGACGAACTGTTTCTGTCAACGCATGTGTCTAATAGGACTTATAACCGCTGCCATACGAAACGCAACTATCAGTTTCGGCCAGTTCCGTGATCTGTTAACACGTCCGAAAAAAACCTTTAAAAAAAAGAAACAATGGCTCCTTGTAGTATTAAATGGTGTGGTAAAACGAGTAAAACCTCAAGTTTGCAGAAGGACGGGATTACTTTTCATATTTAAATAGTTTGTTTGCGTATAATTTAAATATTATTACGAACAATATTTTATCGGAGTTCTTTTTACGCTGGTACTGGTCAATTGACAAAGCGCGTCGATTATATTTGCATCTCTTTCTTTCGTATGCACCTGATTACGCATCCCTTTTCTTCTATGGTGTGGCACGTGTAACTAGTGACATACCAGTTGTGATTGTAAATTGTATCGATAATAATAATTATCGAAAACTATTTAGGTTCGCGATTTTATACTATAATTAATGACATGAATGACGTTGCATAACATAGTTATATTATAATATAAAATGTTAAGTTTTTGTAATAAAATAATATGAATACTATAACACTAAAAATGAAAATCGAGGTTAAGCAAGGGGCATAATTTAGATGGGTGACCGATTTTTTGCAGATTTGTTGTTCTTTAGCCTGTTTGTACGGAACCCTCAGTGTCGCGAGTCCGACTCACGCTGGCCTTATTTTTATTAATATGTATTAACATCGTATTCAATTTCCAATGATAAAGTATGTGTATACAAAATACCTATATCGATAAAGTATGTGAATACAAAATATATCGATAAAGATATCGATATACAAATTTACTATGTCTCATCTCTAGGACATTTGGTGACCTTGAATTAGCCAATGAGAATGCAGCGCCCCGCTTCACCATACCTCAAGTTGTTGACAGATTGAACTTAGTACATACAAGCTAACATTAGGCGTCTAGTGGTTGTGTGGTCGATGACACATAGTTAGGCCAGCGCATTCGCCAGCGCGCTGGCGGTGCGCTTGCAAACGCGCTTGTGAGTAATCCACACATTGGAAGGTCGTTCAGTATGGTTTGGTTCGAGCCAATGTGCGGACGGATTCAAAATGGATGTAACAAACAAAGAAATAAACACACTTTCACATTTATAATATTAAAATAATATTAAAGTAGGATGCTCTTTGTGAAGTAAAACATTGTGAGGAAAACGGCATGTCCAAGAACCTTATTTATTTGGCACTTTTAATACATACAACATTTTTATTTTTATGGTACTTATTTTTTGGGTTCCACAGGCAGTTTTAACTCTGATAGAGCTCAATAAATTTAAATGTTTCCTCGTTACTCATATTGTTCGCCATTTTGTCAAGTTAGGTGTTAATTCGCCGCAAGAAAAAAACGTGCACTCCTGATCGCTGCTACAGTCAAACTGATCGCGCGGCCAATGTGTGGATGGTGCGCCAAGCTTGCGACAAGTGTCCTTTGATGTTTCCGACACCGCGCGCATTTCTATATAAATACTCAATTAAAGCTAACATAGAACTTTCAACATAGGGTACTGTGATATTTGGACGTATTTATGCAAAAAGGGACCAACCCACATTTTTTGTGAAATTGAGTTAAGTACACAGATAGTGTTAAAAAAACGTTTTCTACCTTCTCAAAAAATTTGGTAGAGTTTTGACTACTGTAAGTACAGTTTTTTACATGTCAGTTGCGGAACCAAACCAATTTCGCCAACTTTCATTATGCAAGATGGAACCAAAGTTGGTTGGTTCTATTTTAACACAAAAAGTATTCAAGGTTACCAGAACCAACTGACTTTGGTTCTTGTTTGCATAATGAAATTTCTCGGCCTTTAAGTTAGCAAATGGCTTAATTCTATGTTGAATTTCATTTATATGTTCTATTTATTTAACTTTAATCATGTTTTTATTATAAAAAGCACTAAATAAGAATTCTCAAATTGATATACTACAATTTTACAAAAAAAAATGTATCTACTTAAAAGTAAACATCTATTACTTCAAAATCGGGAGTCCCGGAAAAGCCATTGATATTATCTTCTACAATATCTTTGGTCTTAATTTTTATTTTATTTTTAAAAAAGACTTTTTTAAAAAGACTAAAACAAAAGACTTTGTCTTCACAGATCTCTTCAAAATCAAAAAAATAAAATAATGAAAGTCACTACCACGAAGACAGAAGAAAGCAGAAGATGGTCTATTGTATCTTAGTTAAATACCAAAGTAGTGTCATTAAAGTGAAACAAATATATCTATTTTGATATTATTACAATATTATCATGATCTTCTTGTCCTTAATCCATGTTATTTGGAGTCGGTATAACATGGTTTATTTTTCTATTCTCCTGCCAAACATCAGGGCATAATTTACTCTTTTTTCTTTCATAATGTAACTTTGCACACTTACACCTCTTTCCTTTGGCCTTCCTCTTATTCAGCATCCATCAACATTCATATCCATCACTTTCTTAGTCATATGCGTGTCATCTATCCTCACCACATGTCCGTCCCAATTCCCTTCAATCTTGCTGTAATAAGACCAGTTTAAATCTTCTTTTTATATATTCAATCCCTACTTTATCCATTCTTGTCACCCCACACATCCATATCAACATTCTAATCTTCGCTAAATGCAATCGTTTTTCTTCCATCTTCTTCACTGCCCAGCTTTCCAATCCATAGAGTACGACAAGTCTAATCAAGGATTTTTATATATTTCCTGTTAACTTTAAGGGCATACGTAAGTTGCAATTAGTTCCAGCGAACTTTCGCTGTATTAATTAGCCTGTTTTGATTGGATGCTTAACGTTATTCTTTAATTATGGCAACAATAAAAACCAAAATAATTTTGCAATAAAGAACCAACCCACAAAAGTGTTTTTTTGCAAAACAGAACCGGGCGGTTTTTCAAGGATTATTTTGTTAAAATTTAATAAATATCCATGTATCTGGTATCCCTAGATAGGATTCAATATGATACATACGCTCAACAACTTTTTTTCTCCAAATTTTACAACATATAGTTTTTGCAAACGATTTTCACAAAAACCTCATTTTCTCGAAATTGATTCGGTGTGGGTTGGTCCCTTTTTGCATAAATACGTCCATTTAGATAAGTTTCGGTTATAATTTGAATTAAAACAACATTTGGAAGTAATTGAAACATTTTATTTACAACTTATCACATTAGGTTTAAAATACAACACAAAATTCAAGTGCCACCATACAAATTTTTTACACAACACACGATCTTAATATCGTCACAAAAAACCGCCACCTAACGAGTCATCAATTTCGCTCGGCTGCGACCCGTGTGGCAATCGAGTAAATTGACGCGGAGGCTTAAGCTCAAAATTTTCCAGTCCAACGTAAAAACTGTATTGCTATACGGGTGTGAAACATGGAAGGTCACAAAGGACATCACGCGCCAGCTGCAGGTATTTGTTAACCGCTGTCTCCGCCGAATCATCGGAATTTACTGGCCAGAAACTATCTCCAACGACGACCTTTGGAAATGCTGCGATGAGACACCGATCGCCCATCAGATTAAACGCCGTAAGTGGGGCTGGATTGGCCACACGCTACGTAGAGACCCGGAACACATACCAAAGCAAGCTTTGGATTGGAACCCCCAGGGAAAACGGAAACGTGGCCGTCCAAAGCTCACTTGGCGTCGTACTGTTATCGCAGAGGCCAAGTCAATCGGAAGGTGCTGGAGCGAGATAAAACGAGCTGCCCAAAATCGACACGCATGGCGGAGTACTGTTGACGCCCTTTGCCCCAGCTAGGGGCCTTAGGATATTAAGATAAGTTAAGTTAACGAGTCATCAAAAGTGGGTATCGTATTTCAACCTAATTTTAAATGACTCATGCCTATTTGGACAAAGATGTTTTGTTTATTAGAAACTTAAGCTTATAAACTATGTATTACGAAAGTATCGCAGCACTATATTATATATATCTTGAGTAGGAGTTAAACAAAAATAGCTCAAAAATTTGGGTCAAAAATTACATACATTTTAAAACATAGTTTTTGGAAAAATTATTGCAACTAACGGAACTTTTAGACATTTTCTAAGATTTAGATAGATTAAAGCATCAAAACAAATCAACAGAACAGTACAGTTCTAAGAAATATTTCAAGATATAAGTTGTTAAAAGTAGCAAAAAATGGGTCATTTTGGTACCTGAGAGGCTATAAAAGTATGGATACGACTTTTTAGTAAAACATAATATTTTCAAGGTATGGTTCTTATGAGATGTGTTTGTTTTTTTACTATCGTACATTCAAAACATCTATTCTGGTCATATTCCGGTAATGTAGCAGTCAGTTTTTTTTTAAAAACCCCCATATACCAAAATACCACACTAATACTAAACTCTCAAATAATGATGACTGTAATCCGAACAAATGACGCAACCGTGGGAACAACAATTAAATATCTTTTACCCAAAATATTGCCAATAATAATAAATATAGATAGATAGATCGATAGATAGATAGATAGATAATATAATAGATAGATAGATAGAAGAGACGTAAATAAAGAAATAAATACGTAAAAATATTACTTACGAATACATAAATAAATATACAGCCTTAATTGTCTTATTGTTACACGATTTGGATGAATATACTTATACTAGTTTCCGCCCGCGGCTTCGCCCGCGTTCTCAGGGTCGATTGACTGTGTCGCGGAAGAATTCTAACAAATACCCGCGGCCCCATCATTAAAGCGGCTCGACGGAACACAGTGGGGTTTTAGTCGGTAAGAATCCGACATAACCCACGGCTCCTTCCCCGAGGGCCGTGGGTATCTTTGGAAGATTTCCCCACTATAAAAAAAAAAAAAAAGGGTCGATTGACTGTGCCAAATCTCATAAAAATCGGTTCAGAGGTTTAAGCGTAACAGACAGACAGACATAAGGATTCCCACTGAACTGGCGACAAAAAGCGTTTCAGAGTCCTGTATGTTGTGTCCTGAGTAGCTGTGTGTGAAGGTAGTGTTTGTGTGATGTGTAACTGTTAAGAGTGATGTGGCTCAAAGCAGGTAAACACGCACAGTGGAACGTTGCACTGCCTGCAATATGCAGTTGTACGTTTATTACATACAACGCAAAATCTGCGCTGGCGTTCGTGCTTTTTTCCGGCCAGAAAGTCATATTGAGCCGGAAAATGTCCCACTGGTCTAGTTGTACCTGCTGAGGGTGAAGGTGGCTTGTGTTTTGCGACCAATTCCCCTACCAAAGTTTCACGGAACCTTCGGTGGGTAAGAGGTCGCTGTGTGCGGAGTAGTATGAAAGCATTCAGGATACTAACATTTAACAGGCGCCTAAAAAACTTTTTGTACCACACCCGATTACGCCGCCTTTCTAGCGGGTACATGGCAAGCATTTGATCTTTGCGATCAACACCACCCATGCACACATTGTAATCGGGTACTATTGAGGGCTTAAGTACGTCGTCACACTTTACCGTTGCTAGCCCATGGTACGTCGAGATAAGAGAAACGAGGTTCTTATCTCGCCATACCACAAGATCCACATCGCCTGAAGTGCAGCCACGAACTTGACCTACATCCAAACCACCTTTGGTCAGATTAGTCAGTTCAGTGGGAACAAACTGTCGGTTCAACCGGACAGTACCGGCACAGTCAAACCCCCGTATCTTTAACTCTCGCGCAAGCGCAGGAGAGTTATAAAAATTATCCATCCAAACCGTGTGGCCCTTGTGCTCAAGACCATTGAGAAGTTTAAGCACAAGTGCCGGCACAACCTCAGACAAAGGACTATCTCGTGGAGATTCGTCATGCCCTACGTGCACTCCAAACCGCCACAAGTAGCCAGTCTGGGACTCACAAACCTCGTAGGTTTTGATTCCGACTGTGGCTGCTTTATTTCGGATGAATTGGTTAATATCTAACCAACCCTTCCACTGTGTCAGACTTTCGTCTAACGCAATATTTTGAGATAAAATATATAATTGTTGGAACCGCTGGTTAAGATGGTCTGTAATAGGACGCACCTTAAAAAGCTTTGCCTCCGATCGCGTCATTGTGTCTGGATTGCAGTCATCATTATTGGAGAAGTGGAGACAATTAGATAACAAAAAGTAACGGTTAAAACTCATCATTGCCGCAAACCCAGGAGAAGATAATAACTCCTGGGCTGTACTCCAGTATGAGTCTATACGTGATTTCACAATAATCCCAGTCGCTAGGACTATTGCGAAATACACGTACAGCTCATCTGGATTCGTATCACGCCATTGCGTGATACGGCTGTTGGGCATTAATAGCCCATGATGAATCATAGCCGTTACTTTTTGCTGAGCATATCTATTTGTCTCCACTGAAATGTGCTCCATTATTTGGCGATCCCATATAGCAGTAAATGCATCATATGGGCTCGTCAATGGAACTGTGGGTCCACAATTAATCTGGGAGAATGGTTCCTTTCTCAATTCAGGAGGAATTTGAGATTCTTGAAACCCTCTCCACCTAAAATCAAATTTGTCGTGAGGCTCGGCGATGGCTTCGAGGTCGGCGCTTGGTTCGGGCTCGGCGTCGGGTTCCGGCTCGGGCTGGGCACTAGGTTGGGGCTGCAGGCTGGAGGAAGGCTGAGGTGGCCACTCAAAGCGTATGTCCGCATTTAACGGTGGCACCTCAGTCTCTTCCTCAGACGTAAAAAGTCTGTCAGCCATCCTAGGCAGCTGTACCGGATACACCAAATCTTCATCTTCATCATCGCTGTCAGCATCCTCTTCACTGCCTGTGTAAATAATAATAATAATATTAATATACTGTAGTCTGTTTTACCTATGTAAACAGATGATGTCCATCATTTTTAAATATTAACTTACCATAATTATTCAAAATTTGGGAAATGTCTTCGTCCCTTAAAGGACGAGCCCTGACAGCTGACGATGAAGATGAAGCTGGTGGAATCCTAAGAAAAGAAGAAAATCAGTACCGGTATCGCAATAACTAAAAATATAATTTTGCTCATTATTGAACTTACAAGCACCGCCTCGAAGCCGGAGCCTCCTCGCCATCTCCAATAGAGTCATTATTTCTGTAACAACAAAAAGAGCAGTGTTATTGTAAATATTTTTCCCCAGAAAATAAAACTTTAGTAACAAATAAAATAAATGAAAACTTACGCGGGTCTCTTTAGAGCGGGAGTTCGCGGAGTTGAATGCCCGCTCCCACCACATTCAACATACCTGCAAATATAAGTATTCGATGTTAATTGTTACTGTTAATAACTAATTGCATTTGAAAATTTAAAAAATAACAGTATAATTACAGAGCCGGAGATGGTGGAGCCGAGCACATCA
>CAJQZM010036247.1:7629-22164 GCA_907164665.1 Colias nastes
GTCCCTAGTTGGCGCTTCCGCCAACGTCACCCAGATGCCTATTTACACAAATTGCAGCTGTGGCTCTCACGGGTCACCCTCTGTAGCGGCACGCGGCTTACGCTGCGCTGCCGACGTTGCTCCACGTCTCGTTGTTGTTGCAGCTCGCGCTCCAGTTGGCGAAGCCGCTTCTGTTCTTTCTTCAATGCCTCTTCACGATCCTGCAGCCGGCGGCAGTAGCTGCGGCTGCGTCCACTGGAATCGCGATCACGCCCCCGAGTGAGGCTGCGACTGGAGTCACGTTCACGGCCGCGAGTGAGGCTGCGCCTGGAACGCGATCGGCTCCGTCGGGGAGTTCCTGCGTTCCGTCCAACATCGTTTGATTCCATCTGAAACTCGTAGCCGGAAAATTGTGTGCATTAGTATAAGATCGGGTAACATTTTTATTGAAAAGACAAAATCAGTAATATCTTGAAAACTAGGCGTGCTACGCAGAAAATAACGAAATTTTGACCCCCCCTTATAAACCCCCAGACGCAACAATAAAAATAGCCACATTCAGGTTTTTTTTTTTTTTTTTTTTTTACCCTCAATTTAAACTTCTCCTAGTTTAATGATATTTAAAACTAACGGTCTGCCCCGGCTTCGCCCGTGGTACACATCCACGCTTTCCCTCCATAAGAGCCATCCTCGTACATCGAGGAATAAACGAAAATAAGAAAAGTAAGAATTAAGGATGTCGGTTCAGCCGTTCTGGAGTTCCGCGCTTACCAACACCATTGGCGAGTTATCTTTATATTATAGTTCTTTTACTGTTATGCGGGAAGCATAACATCAGCTTAAACTTCGAAGGTAAGTGGCGTAAAGTGAATATCATGCGTTCAATGTCTATTTACAACACGGCTTCAACATCTGGTATGACGTTAGGTTCGGATCACTATAATAAACTTCTATTCGTGAAAGCAACTACAACGTTTAACAATCAGACTTTACAGAGCATAATTAAGTTGTAGGCGTGTACTTACACTTTTATTGTCTATCCCTGGCTTCTGAGATGTAAGAATTCCCCTTGTAACACTGCACTGGATGTCGAGGGTTGTAATTAAACTCCAATATTCAACTCTCAAAGACTATATTTCTTGAAAATGTCGGTAACAAAACTTAAGCACAACCGAACACCTCGAGCGCTAAGTCTCAACTGTCGTTTTGAATGCCGCGCGCCACCAAGCGGCCATTAGTGTTGCCAGTTGATTAAACAATTAATATTGAATTATAAAAATATGAAATTATGAATAATCTATAGTTGATAAAATAATAATAATAATTAGAAAACCTTACACAATTAATATTGAATTATAAAAATATGAAATTATAAATAATCTATAGTTGATAAAATAATAATAATAATTAGAAAACCTTACAGTAGTAATGTAACACTACTCCCTCAGCGGAAATGTAGCACCCCGGTTTGGGGTTATAGCACACTGTTAATTATTACATGTTGGAACGTTGAAAACGACTTTTACGTAATTTATACAATAATATACCGTGAAAGACAATAGTTGGACAATAGACAGTTGGCATAAAATATATGAATCGTTAATTGTAGATAATAATTACTTTGATAGATAGTGTATAGTGACAAACAACCTGTCAAATATACACTTAAACTATTTAGATAGATAATAAAGGTCAATTTCAAGACGAACATTTAATGTAAAATAAAAAATGGATCATAACCACATCATACCGCAAATATTGGTATATGCAAGGTATATGTAAGTACCTACTGTGCATGGTAAAATCATACACCATGTGCATCTAGTTATTACTATATTAATAACGACTGTTTTTAATTTGAAAACACCAATTTTATTATATAGATGAGAAAATCAGCAACACAAACATCAACGTGAATAGTATTATAAAAGTCAATACACTAATAATCTTATTTACAAGTTTAAAAAGTTATTAAGAATTTAATAAGATTTACAACGTAGTAATTCATATAAAATCCAAATTTTAATGGTGGTTTGTAAGACTGGTCTGATTTCATATTCATAAAGTACTTACTTACGTAATACATCTTTTAAGAGCTCATCTTTTGAACACACCGCTGCGATAAAATAATGGATATCGTACTAGATTGAAAATAAAAAGATATTATCAATTAAGAAATACGTTAAAGATTTCTTGTCAAAGCAAAAAAAAAAAATGTATTATCGCGAAAAGTTCACCATTCGTGCCTTAGTCAGAATATAAATAATTCCAAGTATTAATCTCTACAATATTGAGGTGGTAGTGGTACCTATTGATTTCGAAAAGCAAAATTGAATATTGTATATTCAAGTTAATTAATTTATGAAAATATTTATATAGTTATAGGTAACAAATTACAAAGTTTTTATTGATTGTTACAGTTAAATTTGTATTATTGATTGTTACAGTTAACATTGTACAGTTAAAAAAAAATATGTATCCAACTACTTATTTTCAGACCATTAATGTGTGATTAATGTTTAGCCATTATTATTGTCATTAAGCTATCTTCTTCTCCTTTTTTTCAAGTGGCTATTAAGTTGTCACTAATACAAACACAAATGTTATCATAAGTAACAAATAAAATAATAAAAAATGTCATCAACAAAATGATACATTGTGATTCGTTTTAGGTTCGTTACATTAATTAAATTTTAAATATGTGTTATTTGTGTAATAACCATACAATGAACAACACCGCGTGTGTGTTGAGGTTACAAATAGGAAGTATAAAAAAAAGTAATAATTAATCACGCTTTACTAAATATTCATTATTGTATTGTCAATAAATTGTTGTAATATTGTCACTGAAGTTAAATCTGTACGGTTTGGGTAGGTTATTAGCGAATCGAAAAGAATCGGTTGCATACAGTCATACGAACATACAGGTGAAGCTAAAAGCGGTTCAATACAAGTCAATGGCACAGTGTAGTATGATATTATTGTACTGTTGCAGAGCAAGCTCGGAACCCCACAAAGCCTATAATTCTGTCAGAGTGGTTTATACTAGGGTTTATACCCGAAAGTTTGTATTTAAATAATTGATAATTATGAACCTTAACATTGTAATACATGTGACATTTTAATATTGCGTGTCCTATCGGAATTTATAAAATTAGGAATTCAAATGTGAACCATAAATGCATGTTTCTGTATGAATTAAATATTTTTAATGCGCTATAAAAAAAGGCTGCCACTTTCTAGCCTCTAAACTATCACCAAAAATATATCATAAATCGCTTTATTGCGATATAAAAGAGAGACGGACAAACGAATAAATAAACAAATCTTCCCTGTGCCTAAGGATCATATGATAACTTGTTGTTGCTTATATAAGAATAAATAATGAACCAATTAATATGTCTGGTTAACATTTTGCCGTATAATATTTATTATACCTATTATTATTTAGGGTACAGATATACATATTATATTACATTCCGATTTTATTAGGTATATTGAATTAAAATTGGAACATATATTGTTTTAGTAACGAAGTACATATACAGAATATAGATATTAATTAATAACCGAGCATTTAAGTATATGTACCTAGCCTATAGGCATTTAACTTGGTAATAATTATTGTACCGAAGTTTTACTTAGATTGTTACTATACAATTATAAGGTGGTTACTTAAATGGTGCAGATGCCGGTGCAGGTAAAGTGAATTAAATTATGCGTCAGAAGAAGCAGCATTCACCTCTTCTAAATGATCTGGAGTGCAGGTCATGATAAATAGTGAGGAAAAAGTGAGAAGATAACCTATGTTAGTTCCACATCAACAAGGTAGTGCAATACTTAGTCATGTAAGCAAAAAATAAAACAGGTTAAGTACAGTACAGGTACAGTACAGGATTTACTCAAAAGTATAGTTAAGTTACAGAAGGAACATAGTTTAAACATTATACCTTACATATACATTAAGTTACTGAAAACGATTTCGTTCCATTGGTTAATAAATAAATAATGACTTAATAAACTTAAATATAAACTGTATACATCTTATTCATGATAGATTGTCGTATACTTAAATAAATTGCCATTATTGTTATTATAAATACCTATGTAAGATGTTACATTTCTATGATTTTGAAGGAGCAACTATGCCTATATATTTTTGCCGGCTCTTCTCTGTCGAGACGGCTTTCCGAACCAGTGGTAAATTCATATTTTTTCCTTATACTGACTATTTTAAAACGTTTCTGGATAAGGTCTGGTTGATGAATGAAGGTTTGAGTTTGAAAAAATTATTAATTAATATCGATTTGAATACATATATTGTAAAAATTATTATAATTTTGAATATACATATAGTTACGTATTGGAAAAAAAAAAAGAAAAAAAAAAAGAAATGAAAAGGAGAGATGTTGCATATAGATAGAATTATATTACTAGGCCAGGTGACACATTCTACTCTATCGCTGGTATGGAGCGGACGTGCCCCTGAGTTGTGTGTACTAACTGATACTGGTGTTTAGGTATAGACTAGCATACCCGAATAGAACATATTTTATTTTAATTAACAAAATTAATTGAAAAGAATTAAAAATTTCTAAAATAAGGGAGGGATGTAGTGTATATGAGTGAAAGAGAGGGAAGTATTATGTCATCTCTTGCGCACGTGCAACGGTGACACCGCTCACACAGCTCAGTTGGCTGCAGGCGGTCGGAGTGAGAGGACGTGTGCGTCTAAGAGCCGATAATAGGGAAGGACATACACAACAAAAAGTACTATAAAATTTTCCAAGTAAATCAATCCAACAAAAATATATTCGCAATCGTGGGGTTATACTCGCTAATTTACTTACAAGGAATTATCGAAACAAAATCGTTACTTACAAATACATATTAATCTCTTTTAGCACAAAACATATATAATTTGACTAAATTATGCATGAAGAAAATGCATTTAACCACTCTATATAGATATCATCTTCGGACGCTCCGGGAATATGACAGTTGCCGAACAGTGACGAAGATTTCTATGCGCATTATTACTTTTGGATTACTGTAATTTGTTTATATATGTATGTATTAATATTGCGTATGTTTCAGATTATACTATACTAGCGACCCGCCCCGGCTTCGCACGGGTGCAATGGCGGCCGGCCGGTACCGCCGCAAACGCTACGTCCCGCAATAATTTTTAAATCTGTAATATCTTCGAAAATATTCACTTAAATCATACGGTGTAAAGGTCCATATAGATCTATATTAAATGAACAATGTATTCAAGGTATTTAATTGGTTACGGATTAATGCTGTATTGGTTAAAATCGCTTCGAAAATTAGCCATTATTTGTCGTAAAAAGTAAATGACAAAAAAAAGTTATCGTGTCCATAAGAGATAGACATATACCATCACGGACTTTTCTGTAGACCTTTTCAATGTGTACAATACTTAGTACATTATTTTGATAAAACTCGTAGGGTTCAGCCTGCGTTTGCAATGTAAGCGGAAAAAAATGTAATTATTTACGACATCACATTAGAAACCTCAAAAATAACAGTACTTCTCCACTATTTAATGGATGTTATTATACATATAAACCTTCCTCTTGAATCACTCTATCTATTAAAAAAAACCGCATCAAAATCCGTTGCGTAGTTTCAAAGTTTTAAGCGTACAAAGGGACATAGGGACAGAGAAAGCGACTTTGTTTTATACTATGTAGTGATTTATGTCATTTCGTTCAGTTCGTAAACTTTTAGTACTACTTTTGATAATCTTCTTAGAGACATATTTATTTTATTGAAATGTGCTGTGATGAATGAATACATATTCAAATACAAATAAAATGGCTTTTTATTGTTTTTTCGTATGCATATAATAATGATGAAAACGTTACAAATGACCTGTGTAGTAGTTTTTACGAATATAATATTAATGTTATTTCTAATTTCAACAAAATTATTATTTTTGTAATATCGATATGGTTACATCCTTTTCGAGCGATTGTATTATTACGTATATGTACAGAGATTTTTCTGTGTGATGCAATGTGTGCAAAAATATGCTAGTGTGTCAATTTTGTAATAGTTTGAGTTTGTAAAGACACAAATTATTTCTGTGAATGTGTGATTGTGTTTCATAGTGTGAGTTACCCTCCCCGCACCAAAATCGGCAGAAAGTTTAGTTAGAACATTTGCCAGCGTACTCCATCCATTACTTAATGATCTAAGGTTGAAAAGTAGGTTTTTAATAAATAAGCACTCTCAGAACAATTGATTTATATTTTAATAAATGAAACGATACCAATTTAAATTTCGCGCTGTTTATGTATGATGTGCGCATGCCTTAATGCTCTAAGGCACATGCGCAGGTTTTAATTATTTTATAATTTTAATAAAATAAATAATTTAACAATTTCAATGATGGACCTATACGGACCTAACGGTAAAGAATACGATTTTGATAAAATTCGCCAATTTTGCTATGGATGAGGTGCTAAAGTGTAATTTTTTTATACCCAAAATTTAAAAAATTATTTAAAAAGAAACTAAAGGGGACCTAACGAAAAAATTGTGGGACCTTAAAGGACCTAACGGAGACCTATCGATCAAGGTCATTTTCGACCCAAAATTCCATTGATGGGGTGCTAAGTTTGCATTGGTGTAATGATGATTTAATATGGAAAATTTCGATTCATTCCATTGATTAATTATCATTTGATAATTAAATTTAAACAATACACCAATACACATTCTATAAGAATTGTATATTATATAAACATAAATTTACTTTTGTATTACAAATTGTAGCTCTGTGCTCAAGTTCTGGTTCTGACTGCTGTCTAGTGTCTGATATGTTCTGTGGACTGCCCACTGCCACTTGTCAAATGTCAAGTTAAGACTTACCGCTTACGTCATTTGCTTTTAATCTGTGATTTGCTTTAGCCCAAAGAATATACTACTCTCTACCGAGAGTAGTAGGTATATTCTAGCCCAATCTTTAGCCTTTAGGGCTGGCGCCACAGCTGGCGCCTGGAGCTGGTGAGATCAGAGATACTTTTTTGACAAGATATCGGAATAGACGACCACTTAAACGACTGTTAAACAATATATTTTAATCGTCCAATGTAATAAATATGAAGGAAATATATAGAAAACACACTTTTAATTTATGGTGATAGTTATTTTGCTACTTGAATTTGTACTGCTAAGTATGTAAAATTATAAAAATGGTGCTCCCAAAAGTAAGTCGGAAGATTTATAAGTTTTAATAATTTGACAATGGATATAAATTAAAATTCTAATAATATTATTTTTTTATAATAGCAGGTCTGGAGTTATTTCTGTAGAGGACGAAGAAAAAAAATCACAAGTCTCGTTATAATTTTAATTGTTTTGGTAAATGTAATGTTTTATACAAGTTTACTTTTATATAATACAATACAAAATCGAAATAAACATTGGTATGACAGGTATGCACAAAAAACGAATTTAGAAAACATACTTTCTTAAATTAATATAATATGTTAATAAAAGCTTAATATATTTTAATGTTAATGTTGTAGAATTCATTTTGATCAAGATTCTTATGTCGACACTAAAGGAATGAGGGTAATTGTTGGTCACTATGTTGGTGGAAACTCTGGAGGGAATTTAACGGAGGGTATATATTTTATTCTATTTTAAGACACTCTTGATTAGGAATAAATTTTACAGTTATTATTATGATGATTTCATTTTTAAGACACTGTATTCTGTTGCAGAAATGGTAAATAGCAATAACTATGCTCCAGTGGAGGGAGTGGGTGAGGGTGGTCGCCCCGTACAAATGACACAGAGGGAACTTATTACTGCCAGAGAATTATATGCTTTACATTCCTATAACATACTTGTTAGTGATAAGATATCCATTAATAGAACCCTGCCAGACATGAGAAGTGAGAGGTAAGTAATGTAATTTAATAGTAACCTTGAGTTAAGCGATTATAAACAACTGTTTAAATAAAAATCCAAAACTTAACAAAGGCTTGTATTGATATTAAATTTGTGGTAGTTTCTTTGAACGAGTACAATAAGATTTAATTATAAATAATTAAAGCTATATCAACAAATTACAGTGCATATTTCCACACTATTTTAACATTTATGCTATAGGCCTACCTGTTTGTGTTTTAGGCCTTTCATAAGGGTTTTGAAAATATTTTCTTTGCATAAGTACAATAAGATTCATTAATAAATAATTAAAGCTATATCAACAGATTACAGTGAATATTTCCACACTATTTTAACATTTGTGTGATATGCCTATTACCAGCCTTTCATAACAAAAATTAAGAAAAAGGGATTTGGTTTCACCACTTTCAAATACTTAAAGCGGACTAAAAATAAAATAACTTAATGTAATATAGCTTATAATCCGTATTCAATCGAAAGGATACAAATTCTAGCTTACAATTTGTAAATTCTGGATACTGACAAACAAACATAATATGTTTTATTCATAAAATTTTTATTTCAGTTGCAGGAATGTGCAATACAATTTAGAGAATTTGCCAACCGCAAGCGTTATTATAGTCTTCCATAATGAGGCTTGGTCCACACTTATGAGAACTGTGATGTCTGTGATATTACGATCTCCTGCAGGTTTATTGAAACAAGTAAGTGCTAATAATTAGTATTGTATGTTGTAAAAATATTATCACTGTATTTTTAAATAAAAAAATAATGGATGGTCAATGATATATTAAGAATTTGTTTTTACATTAGTAAAGACAAAGAATGATTAAATTCTATTTGGATTTGCAAAAGTACACGGAAAAAATACACAAAATTCTACATATTATTATGTATAAGAAGTTTTTATATTTGTTGGAAGACGTGACGTTAAGTCTATTGAAACATCAACCAACAATTATTGTACTTTTAAATGAAGAAATTAATTCTATTTTACAAAATTTTCAGATTATTTTAGTTGACGATGCAAGCACAAGGAGATATTTGGGTAAAGAATTAGACGATGCTATAGTAAAATTAAATAAAGTACAAATATTGAGAAGTACAAACAGGACAGGGTTGGTTGGTGCTAGGCTCATGGGAGCAAAAAGGGCAACAGGAGATGTGTTGGTCTTTCTAGATGCCCATTGTGAGGTATGACTAAATTACTAAGAGTTTTTTCAGAATACTGCACAAAATACTAGTGGCTTTTTTGTGACTGACAACAATATCCTGTTGGATAAAAGATCAGTCATCTTTTATCCTTTATTGACCGGAAGTTTTCAGCATAAAATATATATGCTCTTTAAAATAAGATCAATATATCAGAAATAGTTTATTTTGTTGCTTTTTAATGGATTACTTAAAACTGTTCTATGGTACATTTTTAACAATAAGGATATTATGTCACATGGTATTTTTATGTTAAAATTAATTTAAGAGTTAAGGCCACCTGTGTTTTTCATATAAAAAAATACAATGTGTTTGTAGGTCACACAAGGTTGGCTCGAGCCTCTTTTAGATAGAGCAGGAAGTGATGATGTATTCATATGCCCACACATAGACCTTTTGTCAGACGAAACATTAGCATACACAAAGAGTATTGATGCGCATTGGGGCGCGTTCAGTTGGCGACTGCATTTCCGCTGGCTGATGCCGAGCGACGAAGTTATGATGACTAAAACGAATAACCCATCTAAACCTTATCCAACTCCAGCGATGGCTGGCGGCCTTTTTGCCGTGAGAAAAAGTTTATTTTGGCGACTAGGTGGATATGATGAAAGTATGCTAATATGGGGTGGGGAAAATCTCGAATTATCCTGGCGAGCGTGGCAATGCGGGGCGAGAGTAGAAATAACACCCTGCTCTCGAGTAGGACATATTTTTAGACGTCACAGCCCTTATAAATATCCCGGTGGTGTCGCAAAAGTACTTAACACGAATCTCGCCAGAGCCGCATCCGTGTGGATGGACGAATGGGCTGACTTTTTCTTCAAATTTAACCCTTCCGATGCAGACATTCGTGATCATCACAGTGTAGCAGCTAGAATGACGTTGAGAAAGAATTTAAAATGTAAAAGTTTTAAATGGTATCTGGAGAATGTATGGCCGCAACATTTTTTCCCCACTGATGATAGGTGGTTTGGCCGGATACGTAACGAAAAGGGTAGTTGCTTGGGGATACTTGCTGGTACGCCAGGTCTTGGTGGTCCGGCATCTGGTATTAGTTGCGGGAGTGATCTCGACTTGGAAAGACTGCTCGTATACACAATGGACGGTAGAATAATGGCCGATGAAGGTCTATGTTTACAAGAGGGTAATGGTCGAGCGGTTTGGAAGAGTTGTAATAATAGTCATAAACAAGTATGGAAGCAAAAGGGACCGCGACTGAAAACACCTGAAGGTTTATGCTTGACGCAACTAATAAGTAACAGTAAAGATGGCGTCACTGATCCGTTAACAACAAAAAGATGCGTAAATGACAATGGACAGATTTGGCATTTTGAACGAGTGCCTTGGCGATAATGTGATAAAATATTTATGGTACAAAATTATACTGGAAATGTACAATAGATTAAGGTAATTTAATGTTCGCTAGGATACGTAAATTTCTGAAAACAAGCTTTAATTTTGTTTACCATTTAAATTAATTGGGAACCTAATTGGACCGAGAACCGACAAGGGTGCAATCTTTTAAATTACTTAGTTTCCATTTTAGGATAGAAAATTTAGGTAAATTGATCATAAAGATCATTAAAAATGTTTATGTATTATTTGCCATTAGGCTAGTTAAAATTTTTACAATGTATTGATCTGATAATATAATGTTATCATTTTTGTAGGTATTGTAATTTATAAATATTTACATTTTAAATAACAATTGCATTTCATAATGGATGATATTATGTAATAATCAACTAATAATGAATTTACTATAGTCCTTTTCACCTAAGATGATTCCTGTGACATATCGATTGTTGACACGTGTAGAGATTGCCAATACTGAAATCGTATCAATTGTTTCCGATAATCGATAATATTTTATATGGAAATGAAATCGATTTGAATAAAGGACCAAAATTAGTTACTTCGGCATTTCGCCAACAATTAACTAAGGAATCTTAGCAAACAACAGCGACAAAAAGTGAACAATAACAATTAGTAATTATAACAGAATATCACATAAAGTATCAATATAAAAATGCAACTTGTATACAAAGCTGACGGACTCGTACAGACGATTGACGCGATTGACAATCGATCACAAGATGGGCGCCGATTATATGATTTTCCAACTCTATAATTTTTCAACGATCCATTTCATGTACACGAGTTGCGTAGATATTATTTTTTTGTGTTATTTTATTTTATTTTTCGTTATATTAAACTAAACAATACTGTTTTTGTTTTAGTAGCATAAGATGTTTCATTTTTATATTTTTGGTAATAATGCCGCCTTAAAATAAAAATATTATGCATTAAAATTATTTTTGCTTTTTAAACATAAAATACGTAATTCGGAACACAATGAAGTGTCACAGGAATCATCCTAGGTGAAAAGGACTATAATTTATCTGTGATTAACGATGAATAAACTTATTACGTTTTTTTTTTATGTTTCAGTACTTATACTATTTTATTTTAAATTTGATAAGTATGATCCAACATTCATTTATATTAGGATAATTTCGATTACCTATAGTATATAGGTACGGCAATTTCCCATATTATTCATTAACTTTCTATCGAATGACTTTTTTATATTTTTTACTGACCTATGCATTTATGTTATTAAGTATACTAGTCTTCAGTAATTTTATTATATTTTATATTAATTGCGCTGATGTTAATCCTATTGGTTGTGTATTTTAAAAGATAAACAGGGATATAATATTAATGTTTCACGGTGCACTATTTGTGCACTTTTATAATTTTATAAAGGTAATAAAATAGATATTTGACTGAATAAAAAAACATTTATTTTGTAAACCCAATTTTACGTTTTAGATAACAATTTGAGCTTCAGTACATTGTATTTCCAACTAGACTAGCTTACAATTAGCTACAAAAAAAGCTTGTTTATAAAGAAATGTATGAAATAAATGTATATAAAGTCCCTAAATTTACGCCAAGAAAATTATCTTATAAAATTGTACACGCTTTCCTCGCTGAATCACACGTTCACGTAGACCGAGAAAGCCTCATGAGGAAAATGCTTCGCGAGGCTGCTCGCTCTATGTGAACTAGTAGACTAGTTTAACATATTATCTGGTGTGAATCTGCTTAACAAATGAAAAAGGTAGCGCTGTTTTATCATCACAAGCGGGACTATCCATGTAGTAGTATGCTCTAAGTAGGTACTTAGAGCGTCAAATACGGGGTACGCATTACTTATATCTAATGTCATTGTTACATTAAGTTCTTTACCATCTTATTTTAAAATCGAATATAATTATATTGTTATAGTATGTTATATAATGTGCAGTGTGTAATGTGCAGACATTATCTTATAGAAGTTCTAGAACAATTAGTAACTGCTCATCTCAATACATGGTACAATGTGAGTAAAGCTAAAGACACAAAACTAGCGTGCGTGCTAGTAGCGGAGTTGCAGTCATTTCCTCTGCATATGAAACATCTTGCGTCGCTGTGGCCCCGAGCACGTTCAACTGCTTCCAAACCAAGACAGACGGAGTCTATTTGTACCTTTGGGACGCATCCTCGTATCACGTCTACAGTGTTGCCAACTGAAAAAAGTTAAATAATTATAATTATTACACATAAATCATTATTTCCAGATATTACACATACATATACATATGTATTGGCATATTTGATAAAACACTATCCTCATTTCCGGAAATAAATACCTGGTTTTAATTCCGGAAATTTTTATCCCACCAAAAACATTTTCATGTAAAATGTTGCCAAGACGAGCCCATATGACTCGCACTGTCAAAAAGTTATCAGATCTCATGTAGAGCCAAGCTTCTAACACTACACGCCCTAACTCTACAAGGCCTAACTTCACAAACTCTACACCTTAGTCAAAATATGTGGCTTGGCCATTTCGCTACATTCACATCGGCGTAAGGTGAAAAATTAATTCACTGTTCATTACTTTTGTGTTATACAATAGTTCTTGTAGTAACGAATACTAGCTTACATACAAAATTTCAGCTTTCTAGGATATTAGGAAATACCTTAAGAATTTTGATGATCATCAGTGAGTCAGTGACGAAATTAGCGTTTTTTAGATATAAATAAAATCTGAAGTATAAAAGCTAATGTAATTAAAACTTAATATGTTCAATAAGTCCGCTATTGACAATATATCCCGAAAATTTTGTTGATCTAGCATAATCCAAACCCAAGTTATGAGGGTTCAAAAAAACGTCGAAGCGCTTCGAGAAAAGGTAGGTAGTGCCCGTGCGCTTCGCTTGGCTCGTCTTGGCGTCTTGGCGGGGGCACTACCGTGCCCCCAGGTGACAGATTCTCTATTATATTTAATTTTGAAAATATTAACTCTGAATATGATTCATACATGAAAAACAAATCATTAAAAGAACAATCTTAATCACAATATTTATTTAGGAAACTTTTTCTAGGTCTTTAGATCATAACTGCAATATTTGATTTATTTTACTTACATGATTTATCATCCGGTGTTGCTACCATTTTTAAACAGCGCATTTCTATATTTATTTTTGAATCTGTAGATGGCGGTGGGTGGCCCAAATTGTGCAGCCATTGAGCTGTCACCCAGTTGGAGGGAGTGCATTCCTGTGAGATTCCTGGCCAAATGGTCTCTTGGGGATGGCAACCTAGACAGCGTTGGTGGAAGCAGCTTTCTGCTGTAACTAAAATAATGGTCTATGTACGGCAAGTTTTTGCAAGGACAAATCATTTTAGAGCAAGAGTTTAAGAAGCGAAGAGAATTAGCTTTTGGTGTGAGATGTGAGTTTCTTTTTAGTTTCTTACTTATGACTCTTATGAGATATGCGCCTCAAAAAAATTAGAATTCTAAGAAGTCCAAGAAGAGGAATTTTTCTAGAGAGTCATGTAGATCACTGAGCAAAATCTTTATTTATTTATATAAGGCAAAAAGGTATACAAATTATCATGAATACAGGTAATAATCTGGTAAAACGTTATCACAGTATGATCTTCAGATCGCTCAGCAAGCGACGTTAAAGGGTAAATCAATTTTAATCTTGCTAGGTAATAAAATGGCAGATTAGCTACACACGACCTGAACTTATGATATTATGGTAGCGCTTTGAGTAGCAGCTTCTCGGCCGTAACTGATCGACATACGTCGGGTAATGACCACTTTGGAGCTCGCTTCACGTTTGTTTTAAACACCGCAATCACATGTGATTTTCCCGCGTTTCGCGCCATTTTGCCGATCATCAATTCGACGTTCGGAACGTTCGTATGGACCGTAATTATTGGACTGCGATCCGTTTTTCACGTTTTGGTATGCGGGCAAGTGACAGTTTAATACAGCTTTCCTATTTTAGATGAAAGTAATGATATTATACACCTTTCAATAAATTTATACAATTT
>CAJQZM010036248.1:0-13973 GCA_907164665.1 Colias nastes
TTTCATAAATTCAACCATGTTTTCTTAAAACTATATTAATCATTTTTGATATCTACTACATGCATTTCATTTTTTACTGCACATAACGTAACCCTAATTTTACAGTATGTTTATCAAACAACATTAAATTATTATGCGTAGAAATACTATCATATTTTAATCAGATATTATCTTATACAATATTTCAAGAATAAAAATCTCTTTAATCTCTCTTAATCTATGCTGTTTCATCTACCTACCGGGAATCAAACCCAGACCTAAATTCTGCGTATAAGTTAACCACAGTACCAAGGAGGCTAAAAAAGAAGAGCTATAAAACTAAGTTATTAAAATAATTAACAAACAACTGATCACTTTTTCCCCTTGTTTAAATCAATGTTTATTAAACTCTTGACGTAGTTAATTGCTTTGTTCTTGTCACTTACACTTAAGTAAGTAATAACAATTACTTAGTTGGCTAAGTTACCTACTTAGCTTAGAACTTACTAAAGAGTTTAGTAGTGTTAAATTTAAAAATTACGTAAAAAACGTATTAGTTCAGAGAGCCTATTAGGGGTCATCCATAAATTACGTCACACAAATTTCAGAACTTTTATACCCCTCCCCCCGTCCTTGTCACAGGTTGTCACATTTTTAAAACCCCCTCCCCCTTATGTGACGTCACATACGTATATTTTTCAAAATGACATAATATTATGTATTTAGAAAAACAGTTGTAGATAATATTTTTTTCATATTTTTATTTCTCGTAAGATTAAATGCCCCACTGGCATTAAAATGTCTCATTTGAATTTTAACATTGATCTAGAAGTTAGATATTGTTGTGAGAAAGATATGTACTGTAGCGAGAGTGCTTAAAAAACAAAGATTTTTGTTCATATTATATAAATTTCACATGTGACGTCACAAAGCTTTTGAGCACCCCTGCCCCTTGTCACATTATGTCACACCCTGCTGATACCCTCCCCCCCTACTAACGTGTGACGTAATTTATGGATGGCCCCTTACAGCATTAAGGAATATATGGAAGATAAAAACCCATGGAGGGTTGTCGCGTAAAAACCACAGGACAGTTCTTTGGCATATTATTATGATAATATACAGTTACATATTTTGTAAAATTAAATTGTAATACTGACATTATTAAAAAGAGCAACTATGGAGTTACTTGCCGGTTCTTCTCTATAGATACTGTTTTCCGAATCGGTGGTAAATGTTAAAAATATGTAAAAATATGACGTTTCAAAAGTGCTTCAGTGTTTGTGCAAATGTTTGAGTTTTAGAAATAAACACTAGTCTTATAAATTTATAAAGAATAGAAAAAATCCGATCACGATGCGGGACTCGAAACCGCATCCTTTCACGCCAATCCGGGTCGGATGCCTGACCAACTCGGCCACTCGTGACCCGCCAGAGCGATCGAACTTATTCTTTCAGTTTTATGTGTCTAAGGGACACACGGCACACCGCGCGCCAATTTATATTATTTATAAAGCACTAGCTTTCCACCCGCGGCATCGCCCGCGCAGTCAAAGAAATACCCGCATAGTTCCCGTTCCCGTGGGATTTCCGGGATAAAACCTATCCTATGTCCTTTCTCGGGTATCAAAACATCTCTATAACAAATTTCATTCAAATTGGTTCAGTAGTTAAGGCGTGATTGAGTAACAGACAGACAGACAGAGTTACTTTCGCATTTATAATATTAGTATGGATTTGAATGCCATAAAACCAAAAATATCAATTAATTCAACACTAGTCTTGTTAAAGTTAGGTAGTCTGTATGTATTTTTAAAAAGTTATTTTTTTATGAGTCTTGCTATAATTATAAATCCTGAATTAATTTAGGTACATCAAACTAGCTGTTCACCTGCGGTTTTGCCTGCTATGTCTCAACTTACAAATGACATTAAAAACTTCCTCGGCAATATATTTTATTTAAGTTAAGGTATTATTATCATACAATTTTCTGATATGATTCTGATAATATATGGTGACAGGTGAAGATATAATTTATAGATAATGATCATAAAACTTGTTAATTTAACTGCTTTTCTATGTGTAAATAAATATAAGTGAAATATCGAGTAAAAATAAACAAAAAATCGATGCACAAATATTTTGCTATAAAAATATATTTAATGGCTGACAGGAAACGTAGAAATTCCTACATGACCTTATTTAGTTAAATTTACGATAAAATTTTCTACGTATGAAAGTAATATAGCGTAAGAGATGGCGGTGAATAAGATTTATATAAATGAAGTATGACTACAGTTTTGTACAATAAAATAATTATGTATATTCATAATATGTATGTATTGTTAAAATTAGGTTATTGGTGAAATACTAGAAAATCATATACCTATCATAATATGTTGAATGAATGAATGAATTTTCTAACTTTAATTTTCAAAAAGTAACTATATCAAATCTGTATTCTAATTTATATATATTTTATTGATAAAACTCTGAAAATTTTTGTAGAAGTGCGTGTATTTTTTACTAGCTTTCCGCCCGCGGCTTCCGATATAACCTATCCTATGTATTAATTCAAATTACCCTCAATATGTGTGCTAAATTTCATTGTAATCGGTTCAGTAGTATTCAATATTCATACACATATATCCATCCTCACAAACTTTCGCATTTATAATAATTATTGTATTTTAGAAGGACTTCGGCTATAACATAAATTCTTTTTAGTGTGTCTTATTTACTATCTACGCACATTATTTGTTATAGTACCAGCTTTAAGATGAATCATTCAAATGCTGTTTTGAATGAATCAATAGTAATGAGACATTCCAATCGTCAGTATATTATTTATGGTTTATTTTTCACTTACTTACTTTTACTGAGATTTAATATTATAGGTATTATAATTTACTGTTATTTTTGTGAAGCGATTTCAAAATTTACTTCATATAGCTTACTACTTGGTTAATTCTGACTGTAAAATATTTAATTTCCATAAAACCAACTCAAAATACAGCCACAACACCAATTTTATTGATAAAAAATATACAAAAAAAATTGTTCACCGTCTCTCAGACTATACAAGGTCAACATGATGATTTTGTTATTCCAAATGACGATAGGACAAGAAAGCAATAATTGCATCGATGTTTTTTTATACATCCCACGAAGTCTAGTCATTTTTAATGCATTGAGAATTGATGTTTTTATTTTATTTATATGCTTTTGTCACATTCTTATAAAGAATACATACATACAGATAAGATAAATAACGATCTTTCCGTCCGTGGCTTTTTCGATAGCTTCATGTTATCACAATTTTCATTTTAAAATAAAAAAATAAATATAGAGATCCTGTCATAGATTATAATATTATTATGGTTACAACAATATTACTATCTATAAATTTCGGATTCGCAATAATATTATTTAGGTCGTTAAACGACGCCATTTAATAAAGAGGCTAGGCGTTTAATTAAATGTCTTATGTTAGTTGGCTACAATCGCTATACGTGCAGGGGATACTCTGATATACGTAGAGATTTTATAAATATAATATAATATTATAGGTGAAAAATGAGTAATAAATGTCATGTGAAAATGTTATGGGAAAAATACATATTTTCACTTATAATACCACAAGAGCTTCAAAATTATCGGGTATTTTCCGATAGGTTCGTTGCAAACAAATGAAGGAGTCAAGTTTTTAGTCAAGGTCAAAAAATCACGAGCGCGAAGCGCGAGTGATTTTTCCTGAAAAACTTGACGACTTTATTTGTTTGCAGGGAACCTTGAGGGAAATGCCAGATAATTTTGAAGCTCGTGTGGTATTCGGGGGATTATTTTTCCGTCCCAAATGTCGGCCAATAATTTCACAATTGAATTCAACCTGTCAGTTTGACGTCAACGACCAGAGAAAATTTTCAAAAAATTATCAGTATAATACCATGTAGGTTGTACCACGTGACGTCGAATGGTGCAATTCTATTGGTCGATATTTGGGTCGGAAAAATAATCATATGTATCACTGATCGATTTTTTAGTTTATATCATAGTTTTTTTTTTATATAATATACAGGGTGTCCCACTATCGGTATACTAAGCGCGAAGGGACTTGTAGTTTTGCATACACTGATCACGTAAAAAATACTTAAACAACAAAATTACGTCAAAAATTGTTTGCTAAATTTTTCCTTAAAATCCATGTTTTCTTCTCTAGCTTCGCGCAGCTAGCATATACCGCTTCGCTAATCGCATTTTGTCTATAAAAACATAATCTTAAACGATATCTCACGTGCGGGTGGCAAATTTGGGTGTGTTGCTTGTTAGGGGTGTACACATAGAGTTTTAAGAATTCATCTATCCGAAAAAAAAATGCGTCTGGAATTTTATAAGTATTTTTACGTACTCAGCGTATGTAAAACTATAACCTCCTTTGAGCTTAGTATACCGAAAGTGGGACACCCTGTATATAGACATTACCGGTCTTCCTTCCTTTAATATCATAATAATATTATAGTTATTGGCATCATACTTTACAAGATATAACATAATATTTAGTCAAGTACAAAACATAAGTTTTATTTCTCTTCTGAATTCACATAACATTTTTTTTTATTTTTGACACATAATAAATTAACAAATTAAAAATAAAATACATAAATTAGCTACTAAAGAATATAAATTAAAAAAGTATTATTACTTAGCCCAAAACCATGGAACTTAAACAGGAAAGTCAGCATTTCGCATAGCAACACTTGCTACACCGAAAATGGTTAAATTATGCAAATTGTGTCACCTACACTAGGTCCGGGTGGTACGGGCAGACAAACTCATGGCTTAGGTATTTTAGTACTTTTCGATAACAAAGGTTAAGTACATGTTCCTGTGTCAAATTATTGGATGGGTGTGATGAGATTTTTTATTAGTATGTGAATACTTAAAATTTTGATTTATTGAAATGTTACCTATCTCTACTAATATTATAAAGAGGAAAGGTTTGTATGTATGTATGGTTTTCACGCATAAACTACTGAACCGATTATAATGAAATTTAGCACACATATAGAGGGCAACTTGGATTAACAAATAGGATAGGTTGTATCCCGGAAATCCCACGGGAACTATGCGGGTTTTCCTTTGAAAACGCGGGCGAAGACGCGGGCGAAAAGCTAGTTAATTATAGTTTCGTAATTTGAATAACAGGAAATTTAAAACGAATCTTTAAGAACTTAACTTGTTGAAAATAACAATTATATTTATATCTATCAGATCGCCCGGGCTTTGCCCTTGATCCGGAATAAAAACAAAATGGCCTCACAAATTTCCAATATTGAATTTTCAAAATCGGTTCATCCGTTTCGTAGCTAATTAAAAATTTCAAACAGACAAAAAAACATTTCCTCTTTATAATTTGTAAAGAATTATTGATTAATTATGCTCATTGTACCAATAAATCTATAATAACAAGAAAAAATAAGATACATGGCTACAATAGTAATGCCGGAACAAAATACCTTTAGAAGCATCACCATCTATATAAGGATAGAAATTATTTTAAAATCCGGTTTCATTGCCTTGACTTAAGTTTTCGGAATCATAATATTATATTCTCACAATAGATGCGAAACTTTAGTAAAAAAGTCATTAAAATTGTGTTTTTAGGTCGGAAAATACACGATTGTTTTGTTATCTTCTTAGTAACCTAATTTTTTAATTGACTTAATTATGCGTATTTCAAAAATTAAAGCAAAACATTCAGTATATTTCGCACCCATGTATTTCGTATATCTTAAGACTATTTTTTATTTAAATCTAATATATACTAATATTATATAAAGCTCAAGAGTTTGTTTGTTTGTTTGACCGCGCTAATCTCAGGAACTACTGGTCCGATTCAAAAAATTATTTCGGTGTTAGAAAGCCCATTTATCGAGGAAGGCATAGGCATCATCACACTAAGACCACAAGAGCGGAGCAATGCGGACGAAACCGCGGGGCGCAGCTAGTCTAGGATAAGTGAAGTGAAGTATCATTTTCCCTTGTGGGGTTTGGTATTTTCTTTACGGTCAAGTAAATTTGAATGTTGTATATTTGTTCCCATCGAGAATAAACCCAGAACCCAGTTCATCATTTAACCACTGTACCAAAAAGGTTTATAAATACTAAGAACATAAAATATTACTTTCATTGGCCAAAAAAACACTTACGCAATATCAAGATATGTCACTTATCTCCGATCTAAAAGTAAATTCTATTTATCATAATAAAACATGATATGAGCTTGGAATTCGTTCGATATTGATTGTAACTCCGTGCTTCGTTTGCATTTTATGAACTTTTAGTTTTTATTGCGTGGAATATAAATATTCAGGACAATTTTTCACACACTGCACGATCTGATCCCATACTAAGCTTTCGCTTGTGTTATGGAAACCAGAGGGCTGATAAACATACATATATATATAATTTTAAATAAATAATTATATAGATAATTAACACCCAGACACAGAGCAAACATCTATGTTCATCACACAAATATTTGCCCAGGGAATCGAACCCACGACCTGTGACTTGAAAGGCAGGCTCACTACCAATTAAGCCAACCGGTCAGTCGATATACAAGTTTTTTGCCAGGAATTGAGATAATACTAAGTGATAAGGCCGCTAAATAAACTATTTAGTGTTTTGGTTTGTATTCAATAATAATCATCATCATCAGCCCATATATGTTCCCACTGCTGGGACACGGGCCTCCTATGAGGGTACAGGCCATCATCCACCACGCTGGCCAAATGCGGGTTGGCGGATGACACATATCGTCGAACTTTTGATTCTTCGACATGTCGGTTTCCTCACGATGTTTTCCTTCACCGTTCGAGCAGTGGTGATGTTACAACATGCGCAGATAAATTGAAAAATCAATTTATTTCCTGCGCGCTCGCCTGGTCTCGAACCCCGGACTTATCGATTCGAAGTCCGAGGTCTCACCACTGAGCCACCACTGCTCTTTGCAATTCAATAGTAATAAACCCCCATAGTTCCCATGTATATATATGAATTAAAGTGTAAATAAATAAATTTTTTGTTATTTTTGTCCACTTCCAACCCGCACTTGCCCAGCTAAACCTTTACAAGAAGCATGCAGGGTGAAAAAATTGTCTATTGACGATGGTGTAGAAATTATAATATATGACGGAGAAACAACATATATGTATAAAATTTAGAAATATCGTGATAATGGTGGAAATCCTTGAGCGAGGCCTTTGTGCAGCAGTGGACGTCCCAAGGCTGAAACGACGACGACGACAACGACGTGATAATGGTAAAAGTAGTAATTACTCTACATAACTCAAACAGAAGTTTTGCTGCTTGCCTCGGATCCACTCAGTTGGAAATACATTACATGACTCTCAGGAATTATGTAGCATTAAACTAATAAAATAATGTAAGGGATAAATAATAAAATAATTAATATATTAATTTTAAGAACTTTTTTCGTGTTTTTTTTTAAAGGCATCCACTGAAAATCAGTGTATTGCACTGAGTGGCAGGCCTATTGTGGCATACATATATTTAAGTTTCTTGTTTCATTTTATTTGTATCTTTTTATGTATCCATAATAAACGTATTTCATTTCATTTCAAAATAGATTCAACCGTATTTTAATTACCCTTATCTCATAATTTTGCTGTATGTACCTATAGAGAAAAATGAAAATAAAACAACATTTATAATTCAGTGACACTATAATATTAATTATTATGTACTTAATCTAACTATACAAATCAATTTTGCTCAACTCCCTTCAAGCCAGTAACTATCGCCAGGCTCAACTCTTTCATCCTTTGTCAAATTACTGGCTTGAGCCAGTAACCATCTCCAGGCTCAACTCTTTCACCCGTTGTCAAGTCAAGCCAGTAACTATCTCCACTAAAGCTGTCTTTGTTTACGATTCGCATTACATCCTGTGATCCTTGACACGAACCAGCTGACTCATCGGAGACATGTCAAATATATTGTAATGTTGTGAAATTGGTCCGTTTGCCACACGTCTGTAAGGATTATTGTATACTAGCTTCGTCCTGTGACTTCGTCTGCTTTATCTAAAAGCAAATAAATTACTTATATTTTAAAACCTTCCTATTTAATCACTCTATCTATCCAATATTTCAAGAATGAACAATTTATTGAGTCAATTATGCGGACGTTTAAACGACCATCCTAAACTCTACGACGCAACTTGATAAGATTTTTAATTATATTATTATTATTTCCCTTTTTGAAACATTTCCCGTTGATGCTCCGCTCCTATTGGTCGTAGCGTGATGTTATATAGACTATAATGGCCTTCTTAGATAAATGGGCTATCCAAAATAAGGAGTTTTTCAATTCGATTAGATTAGGGCATTGAACCAAACAAACTTATAAAAATAATTATCTACAGACTAGAAAAAGACTCGGTGTAATTTATCAAAAAAATGTATACCTACTTTAGTAATTTTTTGCTGTAAAGCTATTGTATGATGTAATTCAGCTATACAGGGTGTCCCACTATTGGTATACTAAGCGCGAAGGGACTTGTAGTTTTGCATACACTGATCACGTAAAAAATACTTAAACAACAAAATTACGTCAAAAAATTTTTGCCAAATTTTTCCTGAAAATTCATGTTTTTTTTCTCTAGCTTCGCGCAGCCGGCATATACCGCTTCTCTAATGTGAGCATTTTGTCTATGAAAACATAATCTTAAACGATAGCTCACGTGCTGGTGGCAAAGTTGGGCGGGTTGCTTGTTATGGGTACACATAGAGTTTTAAGAATTGATATACATATTTGAAAAAAAAAATGCGTCTGGAATTTTATAAGTATTTTTACGTACTCAGCGTATGCAAAACTATAACCTCATTTGAGCTTAGTATACCAACAGTGGGACACCCTGTATAGATATAAGAGAAAAAGAAGTGAAGTTTAGTTAGAAGTGAAGTTGATTTCATACTTTTACTATTTTTTTGCTACATACGTTTGGAAATTTATAAAACTTGGGATCGCAAATTAGAGGTTTTGTTTATAATTTAAGTCGAGAAGTGAAGTTTAGTTAGAAGTGAAGTTGATTTCATACTTTTACTATTTTTTTGCTACACACGCACTTGCCTTGGAAATTTATAAAACTTGGGATCCCAACTTAGAGGTTTTATTTATAATTTAAGTCGAAAATAAATAATTGGACTAATACTAGAGCAACAACTTATGATAAAGAAACGAAATCCTACGGTGTACGTTCTATCAAAATATGTTGAGCCACATTACAAAAAGGTTAATATTTTAAATTGAAATTCTACCAACGAGCCGTGCTGATGATTTGGCCTTTTTTTCCCCTTCATTTTTTGTGTATTTGTAAAAAATATTATATAATTTAAGGGTCAATTAGGTTTTAAGTTCTTTTTTTTATGTTTTTTTTTTTTTTGTTATATTGTGTTGCATATCGTGTGGTTAAATGACCATAAATTTATTTCTTTCTTCTTCTATTTATTAAAAAGCAGATGTGCCAAAATTGCATATTATAAGTAATATCCTGTTAAAAATAGTATACCTTAGAATCTTCTTTTAGTGCACGTTGGAATTTTTTATTTAGTCGTATAATAAAATTAATACGAAGACTTCAAAGGTGGGACAAGGATAGCAGGAAGCGACGTAGACAGCCATCTTAGGTAAATCAAGTTAAAATTATGACTAGCAATGTTAATTATTTTAACGCTTAAAAGACATCATTTTATAGTTATTTTATTGTTTACCCCGCAACTTCGTGTCTAAATTCAAATTCAAATTATTTTATTCCAAATATACTATAGCTTATATTATATTGAAGAGTACTAGAGCTAAGTATGTATGACAAAAAAGTTATCAAAATGCTTCCAGTAGTTTTTGGGGATAGCTGGAAACAGACAGACAGACAAAATTTTCAGAATTATAATATTAGTATTAGGTTGTATTACTTCTGTAATGATATCTAGGGGTATTTTTTTTTTAGTTTTATTCATTATTTTGTACACAATTATTTTCTTCTTCAGTTTTATTATACTTATAGATTTTAATTCAAGATACCTATGGAAAAATCTGGTAACTGGTTTCCCCTCTGAAACAGTTTGCCCGATTTTTATGAAATTTATGTACATTCGTCAGGACTTAGAATATAATTTTTCCCTCTTATATATCCATTTTTTTTTGTAATTACAATGAAAAATAATACTTACACATACAAATTAGTTACATTATAAAGATTTCGATCGTTATACTATATCCGGGAAACAACCTTATTTCTGTACATTGTAATATATTCGCATTTGGATGTATGCCAAAGGTCTAACTTAGTTTCGATAAATCAATATTATTGATGCATTCCAACGTATTTGCCAATGTAAGTATAATTGTTTTCACGCTTAAATAGCTGAACTGATTTCGATGAATTATAACTAGATAGAACTTAGAGAAACTTAGTGTACATTTGTACAAAACGAAAAATATATTCCTATTAAAATCACAAGAAACTATTGTATCGCTTATCTATAGGTACTAATATCTATTATAAAGCTGAAGAGTTTGTTTGTTTGAACGCGCTAATCTCGGGAACTACTACTACTGGTCCGATTTGAAAAATTATTTCGGTGTTATAGATTGCCCATTTATCGAGGAAGGTTATAGGCTATATATCATCACGCTAAGACCATTAGGAGCGGAGCAATGCGGGTGAAACCGCGGAGCACAGCTAGTCTTATATATAACTACAATCTTCAAGGAAATCGTTTTGTTTTTACAAACCTTTTTTAATACACATTATTATATTTACATCCGTATCGAAGTTTTCAATGAGATGACGATTACAGATCCGCTTTTATGATATTTCTAAGGAACGTCATAAAATATATCCGGTAGAAGTTCATTGATGTATGTTGTATTAATGGGTTTTTACTATAAACACTAGTATAGTATTATCACGGATAATATAATGTACTAGCTTTCCGCCCGCGGCTTCGCCCGCGTTTTCAAAGAAAAACCCGCATAGTTCCTGTTCCCGTGGGATTTCCGGGATAAAACCTATCCTTTGTGTTAATCCAAGTTACCCTCTATATGTGTGCTTAATTTCATTGTAATCGGTTCAGTAATCAGTAGTCTTTGCGTGAAAGAGTATCAAACACACACATAGGTACACATCCTCACAAACTTTCGCATTTAGGTATAATATTAGTAGGATAGGATTACGCTATCTGCGCTTTCAACTGTATTTATATGTTGTTCTTTGTATATTGTTCTACTTTTGAAGTGAAACTTCTTTATCGGGGTTGGAAAAAAATGTAGTGTAACATTTTTTCGTTACGCGTGACATTTTTCCTTTACGCGCCATCTTTTTCTTATCCCTACCACGCGTGATTCGACGTATTTCTGTAAAGTTGCATATAGTAAATTATTTTTTGAAAAATAAGGTCATAAAGAAGTTTCACTTCTTACGTGTGTACACTAGTACACGCACACTTTTTTTTTATTATTTCTTTAAGATAGTTTCTAGGTTTTTATCCGGATAAGAAAAAAAAATAAAGGCTGTTTGAAACTATTGAAAAAAAATGACGTTTTCACACCCTTATTTGCTTGCTTAAAAATCTTCAAATTAATCATACTATTCCAACGAACGGTTAAGTTACATTATACTAAGATTAAAAATGTAAAGAGAACAAAAACCATGTGAATCCGAAGAATACAACTTGTATAGTAAACATCCTTTTACATGCATTACACAAGGGTTTTACCAATCACAAAATAAGACAAGGTCACAGAATAACCCGTATATTTACTGATTTTGAAAAGATATTTAACATTATAGACAAATCCAATTTACGACATCCTACTCGTATTAAATAAAAATACAAGACAAATTAACTTTTTTAATGGACAAAGATGTTTTTGTTTTCTAAGATCGATTTCGCAATTAGTGTATTAGATTTAGACTAATAAAAAAACCCGCATAGTTCCCGTTCCCGTGGTATTTCCGAGATAAAACTTATCCTATATGTTAATCCAAGTTACCCTCTATATGTGTGCTTAATTTCATTGTAATCGGTTCGGTCGATATTTGCGTGAAAGAGTAAGAAACATACATACACATACATCCATCCTCACAAACTTTCGCATTTATAATATTAGTAGGATAGGATTCGGTTCGTTACTTAGATCCCGTTTTATATTTATTTAGTTTACTAGCTGCCCTGACAAACGTTGTTCTGCCCATTTTACGTATTTTGTTAAAACAAATTAGCCGAATTGGTAGAGCCGTTCTCGAGTTTTACGCTTAGGAACATATTAATTTGGTGATTCAATTTTTTATATCTATAGTAGTTTATCCTACTATTCTCAATTATTTAAACGCCAAAATTTATGAGGATGAACGTTTGTAACTGTTTCACGCAAAACAACTCATCAGATCTGGATGAAATTTTGCACAAAGATAGCTTATAGTCTGTAATAGCATTTTAACTAAACACTACGAGTGCAACCGCGGTCTTAACCTTATATGAAATTCGTATGCAAGTAGGTTGTTACTCAAAAATTTTATAATATTATTAATATAGATTATTCATATAATATTTAAATATGTACCTACTAGATTTACGCCATTACGCCCTAGCTTCAACCGCGTTTTCAAAGAAAAAAACGCATAGTTACCGTTCCTGTTTGATTTCCGGGATAAAAAGTAGCATACGCAATGAAAGATATAGGTCTTATTCCGGGTCTTCAGTTACCTACATACCAAATATCATTGTAATCGGTTTAGTAGTATTTGCGTGAAAGAGTAACAAACATCCATCCATTCTCACAAACTTTCGCATTTATAATATTAGTAGGATTATCTATTAACCATATTATCTATAAAATACTAATAATATTAAAAAACAGAAAGGTCGGGCAAAGCCGCGATGAACGATTAGTATAAACACAAAGGCTAAATATTTAGGACTTTCTTTTAAGACCGCTAATTTATCTGAGGAAGATCTGGGGGCACGGTAGTGCCCCCGCCAAGACGAGCCAAGCGAAAGCGAAGCGCACGGGCACTACCTTCCTTTTCTCGAAGCGCTTCGACGTTTTTTTGAACCCTCATAACTTGGGTTTGGATTATGCTAGATCAACAAAATTTTCGGGATATATTGTCAATAGCGGACTTATTGAACATATTAAGTTTTAATTACATTAGCTTTTATACTTTAGATTTTATTTATATCTAAAAAACGCTAATTTCGTCACTGACTCACTGATGATCATCAAAATTCTTAAGGTATTTCCTAATGTCCTAGAAAGCTGAAATTTTGTATGTAAGCTAGTATTAGCACACAAACAACAAAAAAATTATAAAACTTGTAACTTTCATCCCCCAACCCCTTAAACTAGGGGATGGGAGTTTGTATGAGACCTGTAATTTTAAATTAAATTTTGATGACGCTAGAGGTCTAATCTAATAATCTAAAACTTGGTTCCCCTAGATATATATATGTATAGGTACTCCTTGTTAAAAAAAAAATTAAAAATTTAATCGACATAATATATTGAGACATATACTTCAGATCAGATCATATAAATATGAATGAATAGAAGTGTTGCGAACGTCTCCTGCCTCTTACGTCCACACAGTAGCTAAAAATAAAAAAAAATTGTCCTTGACAAGAGAGTGGGCTATAAAAAAAGGCGTATCTGATGTGCAAGAAATACACCCCAAAAAAAGAAGAAAAAAATAAAAAAAAGACGTGTGGCACTCGGGGACTGCCGCGGTAAAGCTATTGCATAGCATGCCTTCAAGCCACACCTCCGAGCCCGTCGGAGTGGGGAGCGTGAGGTTTTTCGTTACGGAATTTCTGGATTCGGTCCCCGCGCTCAAGGCCCGCGATAGAAGCTATGCAATAGCTTAAAAAATTTTGTTACAAACAACTTACAAAAAGAAATGAAATCCCACC